>SNQJ01S0092043.1:11267-28339 GCA_010110895.2 Picea sitchensis | reverse complement strand
ATAGATAGCAAAAAAATATTTTAACAACATAGTTAATATAAAACTCTTTTAATAACAATAAAATTAAGAATTTCATGTAATTACCATCTTTCAAATGGGTTGTGTATCATGTACACCTTTTAGAAGACCAAGTCTAATCACAATTCATCTAAAAGGTACTTTCATTATGATATTCATAAAACTAATTGTTTGTAAAAATAGAGTTCTTTTCATGGTTATAGAGAATTTCTTTTCATTTGAGTCACCCAAAATAATTTTTTCTCTATAATCATAAAGACCATTAAATTATTTCCAAAGTCAATTAACTTCTAATAAATTGTTTTTCAAGTTAATTTAGTAAGAAAATAATGACATTCATGTATCGTACCTTTTTTTTGCTTAAAAATAATAATGCTTGTACTAAATGAAAAAGTTTAATACCTAAAAATTACAATCAAAGGATTCATTAAGCATGTAATTATACAACTTGTTATCCCATCTATCTTAGATCAAAATACTTGCAAGAGAATTTCAATGTCATTACATAAGATCTCTTTATTCCTATATCTTAGGTATCTTCATAGTTGTGAAACGTGTATTATCATAATTAATAGGATTTACATAGAGAGGGATGTCACTAAATAGGGTTATGTTCCATCCTTATGGTGTAGTCTCATTATACTATTGATCCATAATTTCTTTTGGATTGCATGAAAAAAACACAACTTCAAGGCCTTATTTAAAATCAAAGAAATAAAAAATAATCTTTCAATTCAATAAATTTTATAACAAGATATAGCATGTATACCTATACCTAGTCCTTTCCTTTCCTTTCCATGTCTACCCTTGCTTAGCATTGTCATTTATTTCGTTGCCTTTCTTTGCATTTACTTTCCTTGAATTTCCATACCTAGACCTATACCTATACCTAGACATTGCCTTACCATGCCTTGCCTTGTATTGCATGGTATAGGTCATGGTCTAGGTCAAATTCTATGTCAAGGTATAAGTCATGGTAATGGTGTATATCTAGGAATAGGTCTAGTTCTAGGTCATAGTTTAGGTCTAGGTCTAGGTCTATGCCATGGTCGTGGTTTAGGTTTAGGGATATTCCCAACATGTCCTTGAATGGATTGAGGAGGTGAGTTGAAACTCACGATAAAACTATAATCAGGCCTCAGATGGACAAACCGTCAGTTGCATTGGATCTGGGGCACCAAGTTTCAACTAGTGGGGCCACTCTGTTTTCCGAAAAATCATTTGTTGGAGTATCTTCAGAACTAGGGATTTTCTTAGTGAGGCACAATGAATTTTTTGATTAGGAGGTTGATTTTAAAGAACACAATGTCGAGTGATTGTGGGTAGCATGGTCACATTGCCCTTGGACAAACATATGTGCAAGAGTTTACAAAACTTAGTTATGCTTCCTAGTTTGGATTTTATGCCCCCAGACCAAATTACCAAAATGTCCCTGAATGATTTGAGGTGTGATGCAGGAGCATCGCTCCATGTCAGCAGCGTGCCAGCTAGCCAACACATCCAACACACATTTAATGAAGAAAGGGAGAGGCGCAACCCTCTCAATTTTTAAATTCAAAATTTCAAAAAAATGTTGTAAGGATTTTAATGCCATACCACGCCTTTGTACATGTAGTGGTTGAGGTTTCCTTTAATGGTTACCTACAAATAAGTCCAAATCAGTCAGGTCTGCAACAACCATTTTATGTAATGTAGCGTAGGAGCTGCTCGGTGATAGCGAGAGCTCAAAGACAGTGGTTGAGGATAAGCTCACGGGAGCCCTCATTTTGTAAAGGAGAGAAAGAAGAAATTAGAGTAGAGAGTTAGGAGGAGAGACCAGAGCAGAGAGGTCTCAAGAGAGAGCTGAGACTTGTTACAGTCCAGCCTTTGTAAACACATTTGTATAGATATACAGATTAATAGAAAAGTAGTTTTTCCTGCATATGGTTGTTCATGTATTTATGTTTCATTAATGAATGTTGTATATGTATGTTAGATTTTCATCTGCAGGGATAGATAGAATTTGTCTATCTGATTGAGTTGTGATTTTTGTCTGGGTTCTTTAGGCCGTGCAAGGAGTGCACAATGGAACACTGGAATTTCTGTAGCCAGTGCAAGGAGTGTGCATCTGAACTCTGCGGAGTCAAAAAGAACATGAAAGGAGTGCACACCAGGAGGATTCACAGACTCAAAGGAAGCCTCAGAGTTACTGAATACTCTAAAGGAGGAACTACGCAAAGGAAGGCACATAAAAGAAATAGAACTACTGAAGGTTCTATAAAGATCTGTCAGGAGGGCATTGAGCGAGTGCACAGAGTGCACCAGAGAACTCTATTTTGGGTTCTGAGGAGAAAGATAAGTGTCACAGAAAGACACTCACAGGGTTACTGAACACCCTGTAGGCTCATCAAAACATTCTTGAGAAAGAGGCTGTCAAGAGGGCACCAATCTCCATTTGAAGGAGAAGGCAAGGGTTGAGTCCCTTAGGGGTTCAAGTTCTAAAGCTCATGATGGATAGCACAGTTGTGTGCAAGTACCCTACAAGGAGTGCAGAAGTTGAGAGAAACCCTTTGAGGTTTCAGAGAAAATAAAGCTTAGGAGGAACAACGTTTTTTGGAATGTAGGCGAGACCCAAGGTCACAGGGTTTGTAGAGAAAGAAAAGGTCAAGGCCTTTGAAACTTTGAAAATATTTCAAGGGGAAGAAATAAATCTCAGGAGGAGAGTGTGCAAGGAGGACATATATGAACCATCCGATCTAGCACCAACACCCGACCACCGTTGGATCCAAAAGAAGGTGCGCAAAGTTTAACCTCTGGGATGGTCGTGCAGGAGAGTAGTTGAAGATGAATGGTGGAGACACTTCATAGAGAAGTGCCAAAATCCTGACAACCATTGGATCAGGCGAAGGCGTTGAATTTCGACATTTCAGAGTTTAGGGTTTGGAGTGGCCAAGGAGTATGGAGCCGCTACATCGCGAACTCCCGGTTCACGAAATCCTGAAATCGCGCATTTGAATTTTGACATTTTGGAATTTGGGGTTTGGAGAAACGAGAGATCGTGGAGTCACTGCATCACGAACTCCTGATTCACAAAATCCTGAAAGGAGTGTAGGTTTAGCATAGAGAAGAGTGTCGAAAAGGAGTCGCGCATGGAGGTTTTCTCAAGACCTGTGCCAGAGGAAAAAGGGGACCTTTGGATTTGTTCAAGGGGTTCCAACAGGAGCCCGAAGAGCTATTTCGGCTCAGAAGAAGAACTATCCAGAGACCAGGAGGTCACAGAACCCTACTGAGGTAGGGGGTTTGCATCATGTGGTATCAGAGCTACTTTCTGTCTGTATACTATGGGCAGAAGGAGGCAGAGAAGGACAAGAAAAACACTTTGATACACATCAAGTGGTATCAGAGCTAAAATTTTGTCTGCAGATCATAGGCAAAATAGAGACAGTGAAGGAGAAATTATGGTAACATCAAGTATATCAGAATTAGGGATTTATCTATATACAACAGGTGAAAGAAGCAGGGTGTTAAAGCTCTATGGTGATTGTTGCAAGGTGTGCAGCAAACGATAGACAACCAGGCGAGCTGTAGGAGGACATGGAGATGCTCTCAGTTGCAGAGTGACAACAACAAGTTTGCCAGGAGGGAAGACAGGAACAGGAAGATGGCTACTGAAGGCCATGAGCATGGTGGAAGAGGAGACCACCAAAAAATGAGTAAAGAAGAGATGGATAAATAACTCACTGAGATGAGAGTGAGGATGGAGGAGCTTGCACTCTGGGTGCAACAGAATGGAAAATCACGATGGGTATATGAATGGCCCATGAAAAATAAGGTGAAGTGGCCAGTCAAGGAGTTTTTGGCTAAAAGATAGCAAAGGCTATTGAAGAAGTGGCTGAAGTATGCTGAAAGCCTCAAGGACATAGAGCTGGTTTTCATCTGTGAGACAAAAGTTAGATAAACCCTCAGTGATGAGGAAGAGAGATCATTTTTAGATCTCATAAACTACCAGGAGGGCAGAGATGAATTTTCCAATTTCCAGGTGGGCAATGAAATGGGATCATTGGAGGATCTCATAGACTGTCGGGAGGACAGTAGTGGAAATTTATATTGCAAGGAGGGAAATGGTATGAGATTAGCTGAAGATATCGTAAACTGGCAGGTGGGCAGGGAAGAAATCCCATATTGCCAAGTGGGCAAGGGAGAGCAGATGAGACTGTCTGAAAGTCTCATGAACTTAGAGATGAGTTTGGGTCAGCAAGGAGTGCTGATGAAGATGGGATCGATTGATCTCATAAACTACCAAGTGGGAAGAAGTGAACTTTCGAGTGGCCAAGTGGGCAATGGGAAGATATCAGAAGAAGGTCTCGCATACTACCATGGGAGAAGTGTTGAAAGTTTAGATTGCCAAGTGGGAAATGAGATGGGATCATGGGATATGATGGACTACTAGGTGGGCAGTAGAAAATTCCCAAATTTCTAGGTGGGTAGGGGAAAGGAGATGAGACTGTCTAAGAGTCTCATGAACTCAGAGGAGAGTTCAGATCATCAAGGAGTGCTGATAGGAGAGAATCAGAAGAGCATTATGATGATTGGGGGAATTCGAGTATTCCTACCAAGAAACCCAGTTGAGGCCAGAGGATGTGTTGCATATGAAACAACAAAAGAGAGACAACTAGCATAAACTGTCATGGAGGAAGAAGTGGAGCAGACACTAATGTTTGCCCAAGGAAAAAAGGATGAGCGTTCAACAAAATGGTGCAAAAGTTTCATCTAGGAAGATGAAACATAGATGACTACAACACTGAATCCTACAGTAGAAGAGGAAGTGGACATCACGTATTTTCTTGATCTATGTGAAGAATTTGAAGCTATGGAGAGAAGGGTGATGGTGCAAATATTGCACATCCAACAGGCTAAGTTGGAAGCAGGTAGTCGAACATACCAGCCTAGGGAGAAGTTGGAAGAAGCTAAAAATATGCCAACAGAAGAGATGGCAGCAACAGAACTGCCACAGGAAGAAGCTGAGCAACAGTTCAGTAAGGAGACTACAGAGATAGAGTCTGTAGCAAAGTGGCCACTCAGTGCCACAAAGATAGATAATGACAACATGATAGGTCAAACAAATCTTCCCATTGAGAAGACATAAGTGCAGCAGAGAGACTACATACAAAGAGCCAACCACTAGAGCAACTATACGAGGTAATTGAAGAAATTAGAAATCAGAAGGTTGATGTTGAGTTTAGCAGCAGAAGCGGTCAGTAATGAGAAGCTGAGCAGAAGGGAGCCTGCAAGAGTAGCAGGGAAGAAGAAGCAACAACAACAATAGCAGCATAGCTGGAGAGGAGCAGATGGACAAGTCCAAGGGAAAGTTTGGGATCTAGGTGGATTTCAACACTGGAGAAGAGGATCTCATGATCAGGAAATCATGATGTTTCTAGCTGAGGAGTATGATGCATAAGAATTTCTCCATGTCAGCAGCATGCCAGTTAGCCAACACATCCAGCACACATTTAATGAAGAAAGGGAGAGGCGCAACCCTCTCAATTTTGAAATTCAAAATTAAAAAAAAATGTTGTAAGGATTTTAATGCCAGACCACACCTTTGTACAGGTAGTGGTTGAGGTTTCCTTTAATGGTTACATGTAGCTAAGTCTAGATCAGTCAGGTCTGTGACAGACATTTTATGTAATGTAGCATAGGAGCCGCTCGGTGATAGCGATATCTCAGAGACGATGGTTGAGGATAATCTCACGAGAGACCTCATTTTGTAAAGGAGAGAAAGAAGAAATTAGAGTAGAGAGTTAGGAGGAGAGACCAAAGTAGAGAGGTCTCAAGAGAGAGATGAGACTTGTTACAGTCCAGCCTTTGTAAACACATTTGTATAGATATATAGATTAGTAGAAAAGCAGTTTTTCCTGCATATGGTTGTTCATGTATTTATGTTTCATGAATGAATGTTGTAGATGTATGTTAGATTTTCATCTGCAGGGATAGATAGAATTTGTCTATTTGATTGAGTTGTGATTTCTGTCTAGGTTATTTAGGCCATGCAAGGAGTGCACAACGAAACACTAGAAGTTCTGTAGCCAGTGCAAGGAGTGCGCATCTAAACTCTGCAGAGTCAAAAAGAATGTGCAAGGAGTGCACACTAGGAGGATTCATAGACTCAAAGGAAGCCTTAGAGTTACTGAATACTCTCGAGGAGGAACTGTGCAAAGGAAGGCACAGAAAATAAATAGAACTACTGAAGGTTTTGTAAAGCTCTGCCAGGAGGGAATTGAGCGAGTGCACCAGAGAAATCTATTTCGGGTTCTGAGGAGAAAGAGAAGTGTCATAGAAAGACACTCACATGGTTACTGAAGACCCTGTAGGCTCAGAAAAGCATGCTTGAGAAAGAGGCTATCAGGAGGGGACCAATCTCCATTTGAAGGAGAAGGCAAGGGTTGAGTCCCTTAGGGGTTCATGTTCTGAAGCTCAGGACGGATAACACAGTTGTGTGCAAGTACCCTGCAAGGAGTGAAAAAGTCGAGAGAAACCCTTTGAGGTTTCAGAGCGAATAAAGCTCAGGAGGAACAACGTTTTCTGGAACACAGGTGAGACCCAAGGTCACAGGGTTCGTAGAGAAAGAAAAGGTTGAGGCCTTTAAAACTTCAAAAATCTTTCAAGTGAAAGAAATAAATCTCAGGAAGAGAGCGTGCAAGGAGGACAGATCCGAACCATCCAATCTAGCACCAACACCTGACCACTGTCGGATTCAGAGGAAGGTGCACAGAGTTTAACCTCTAGGATGGTCGTGCAGGAGAGCAACTGAAGATGAACAGTGGAGACACTTTGTAGAGAAGTGTCAAAATCCTGACAACCATTGGNTGGGGTTTGGAGTGGCCAAGGAGTATGGAGCCGCTGCATCGTGAACTCTTGGTTCGCGAAATCCCAAAATTGCGCGTTTAAATTTTGGCATTTCAGAATTCAGGGTTTGGAGCAATGAGAGACTGTGGAGTTGCTGCATCACGAATTCCCAATTCATGAAATCTCGAAAGGAGTGTAGGTTTATCACAAAGAAGAGCGTTGAAAAGGAGTCGCGCATGCAGGTTTTCTCAAGACCTGTGCCAGAGGAAAAATGGTACCTGTGGATTTGTTCAAGGGGTTCCAACAGGAGCCCAAAGAGCTATTTCGGCTCAGAAGAAGAACGATCCAGAGACCGGGAGGTCGCAGAACCTTGCTAAGGTAGGGGGTCTGCATCAAGTTGGCGAGTTGAAAATCATGATAAAAATATAACCAAGCCTCATATGGATGAAATTTCAGCTCCATTGGATCTAGGGCACTAGATTTCAGCTATTGGGGCCCCTCCACTATCATGTTTTTTCTTGGAAAATAGTTTTTTGGGGGATCTCCAGAACTAGGGTTTTTCTCACCGAGGTACAGTGCAATTTCTGAACAAGAGGTCAATTTTCAAGAACACTGTGTGTGGTGATTGTGGGTAGTGTGGTCACATGGGCCTTGGCCAAATAGATGCGCAGGAACTTATGGAACTCCATTATGATGATCGATTTCGATTTTATTCCCTTGGACCAAATTCCCAACATGTACCTGAATGACTTGAGGAGGCAAGTTGCAAATTGTAATAAAAATCTAATTGGGTCTTGGATCGACAAACCATTAGTTGCATTGGATCCAGGGAACCGAGGTTCAACTAGTGGGGTCAGTCTACTGTCATTCCATTTCTAGGAAAACTATTTTTTGGAGGATATCCAAAATTAGGGTTTTTCTTAGTGAGGCACAATGCAACTTCTGAAGAAGAGGTCAATTTTCAAGAACACTGCACCAGGAGATTGTTGGTAGTGTGGTCACATAGGCCTTGGACAAACAAGCATGCAAGAGCTTAAGAAACTATATTATGTTTCTCAGTTTGTATTTTATTACCCTAGACCAAATTGCTAACATGTCCATGAATGACTTGAGTAGGTGAGTTGCAAATCATGATAAAACTCTGACCGAACCTCAAATGGATAAATAATTAGTTGCATTGGATCTGGGGAACCTAGTTTTAGCTAGTGGGTCCCCTTCACTATCATTCCATTTCCCAGAAAATTGTTTGTTGGAGGATATACGTAAGTAGGGTTTTTCTCAGTGAGGGACAATGCAATTTATGAACAAGAGGTTGGTTTTCAAGAACATTGTTCCAAGCGTGGGTAGTGTGCTTGCATGGGCCTTGGAAAAATATACATGTGGGAGATTAAAAAACTCTGTTATGCTACTATGTTTGGATTTTATGACCCTGAACCAAGTTGCAACATGTCCCTAAATGTCTTAAGGAGACGAGTTGCAACTCATGATAAAAATATAACCTAACCTTGGATGAATGAACCGTTAGTTTCATTGGATCTAAGGCACCAAGTTTCATCTAGTAGAGTGTCTCTTCTATCATTACATTTCCCAAAAAAATGTTTGTTGGAGGATATATGGAACTAGGGTTTTTGGCACAATGCAATTTCTAATCAAGAGGTCAATTTTCAAGAATACTGTGCTAGGTGATTTTGGGTAGCGTGGTCATGCGGGCCTTGGAAAAATAGACATGTGAGAGCTTGCAAAACTCCATTATGCTTCTTGGTTTATATTTCATTCCCCCAAACCAAATTTCCAACATGTCCCTAAATTTATTGAGGAGGTGAGTTGAAACTCACAATAAAACTCTAACAAGGCCTTGGATGGACGAACTGTCCATTGCATTAGATCTCGGGCACCAATTTTCAACCAGTGAGGAACCTATGCTGTTATTCTATTGTTCGAAAAAGATTTTGTTGCAGGATCTATGGAACTAGGGTTTTTCTTAGTGCTTATTACATATGTTTGGAAATTTAAGACCTTGTAAGGCCATACATGGAAAGTATAGGCATGGAAAGACAAGGAAAGGCATGGCAAGACAAGGAAAGGAAAGGTAAGGAAAGGAAAGGAAAGGAATGACATGGAATGTCATGGAAAGACAAGGTATGGTATGGCATGACAAGGCAAGGCGAGGCAAGGACATGAAATACAAGGAAATGCATGGCATGGCATGGCATGGTAAGGCAAGGAAAGACATGGAATGGCGTGAAATGGAAGGGTAAGGCATGGAATGGAAATACAAGGTAAGGAAATAGAAGGAAAGGAAATGCAATGCAAGGCAATGAAAGGCATGGCATGAAAAGGAAATACATGGCATGGAAAGGAAAAGAAAGGAATGGCATGGGAAGGAAAGGCATGTCATGGCATGGAAAGGAAATACGTGACATGGCTTGGCATGGAAAGGAAAGGAACGTCAAGGAAATGCAAGGCAATACAATGCAAGGAAAGGAAATGCAAGGCAAGAAAATGCAAGTCATGGCATGGAATGTAAATGCAAGGAAAGGAATGGCATGGAAAGGTGATGCATGGAATGGCATGGCAAGGCAAGGAAAGACAAGGAAAGGGAAGGCAAGGCATGCCATGGAAATGAAAAGAAAGAAAAGGAAAGGGAAGGCAAGGTGAGGCATGGTATGATATGGCATGATAAGGAAGGGCATGGCCGAACAAGTCAAGGAAAGGCATGGCCAAAAATTGAAAGGCAAGGCATGGAAAGCCAAGGTGTAGGTATAGGTCTAGGTCTAGGTATGGAAAGTAAATGAAAGGAAATGAAATTCATGGAAAGGCAAGGCAATACATGGAAAGGCATGTAAATCCAATGGATTTCATGTAAATAAAGGATAGTCAAGGTAAGACAAAGAAAGGTAAGGTAAGACATGGAAAGGAAAGACAAGGTAAGGTAAGTTAAGGCAAGGCAAGATAAAGAAATACAAGGTAAGACATGGCAAGGTAAGGTAAGGTAAGGCAAGGAAAGGCAAGGTAAGGCAAGGCAAGATAAGGCATGGTAAGGCAAGACAAGGAAATGAAACACATCGAAATACAAGGCAAGGGAAGGCAAGGAAAGGCAAGACAAGGTAGGGAAAGTCAAGGCAAGGCTAGGTAAGAAAAGGCAAGACAAGCAAAGGTGAGAAAATGAAATGTAAGACATGGTAAGACAAGGCAAGGTAAGGCAAGGTAAGGCAAGGCGAGGTAAGGTAAGAAATGGTAGGGAAAGGAAATGTAAGTCAAGGTAAGGTAAATTAACGAAATGAGAGGAAGTCAAGGCAAGACAAGGTAAGACATGGCAAGGAAATACAATTCAAGGTAAGACATGGCGATAAAATGCAAGATAAGGTAAGGTAAGGAAAGGCAGGGAAATCCAACACAAATTAGGGGAAGGTAAGAAAAGGATAGGTAAGCAAGGAAAGAAAAGGAAAGGAAAGTCAAGGTAAGGAAAGGAAAGGAAAGGAAAGGCACATAAAGGTAAGGAGATTAAAGGTAAGGCAAGGAAAGGTTAGACATGGAAAGGCGAGGAAAGGGAGGGAAAATAAAGTCAAAGCGAGGAAAGGAAAGACAAGGAAAGGAAAGCCAAGGAAAGATGAGACAAGGTAGGGAAAGGAAAGGCAAGGAAAGGGAGGGAAAATAAAGTCAAGGTGAGGAAAGGAAATACAAGGCAAGGCAAGGCAAGCCGAGACAAGGTAGGGAAAGGAAAGGCAAGGAAAGAATAGGAAAGCAAGGCACGAAAAGGTAAGCCATTGCAAAGAAAGCCAAGGAAAGACATGAAGGTAAGGCAAGGTAAGACAAGGCAAGGTAAGATATGGTAAGGAAATGCAAGGAAAGGTAAGAAATGGTAAGGAAAGGCAAGGTAAGGGAAGGAAATTCAAGGCAAGGAAAGACAAGATAAGGTAGGTAAAGGAAAGGCAAGGATAGGAAAGCAAGGAAAGAAAAGGAAATATAAGACATGACAAGGTGAGGAAAGGTAACTAAAGGATTGAGAAGGCAAGGAAAGGAAATGTAAGACATGATAAGGTTAGGAAAGGAAGGAAAAGGCAATGAAAGGTAAGGTAAGACAAGGAAAGGCAAGTCAAGACAAGACAAGGCAGGGAAAGGTAAGTCAAGGCAAGGTAAGGCAAGCAAGGTAAGGCAAGCAAGGTAAGGCAAGGTAAGACATGAAAAGGAAAGGGGAGGTGAGAAAAGGTAAGACAAGGTAAGGAAAGGTAAGGAAAGACAAGTCAAGGAAAGGAAAGGAAAGGTTAGACATGGCAAGGAAAGAAAGGAAATGTAAGACATGGCAAGGCAAGAAAGGAAATGTAAGACATGGCAAGGAAATACAAGGTAAGGAAAGGGAGGGCAAGGAAATGCAAGCCAAGACAAGGTAGGGAAAGTCAAGGCAAAGATAGGAAATCAAGGAAAGGAAAGGTAAGCCATGGAAAGGAAAGGAAAGGTAAGGAAAGGAAAGAGAAGGTAAGGCAAGGAAAGGAAGGTAAGACATGGAAAGGAAAGGAAAGGTAAGGAAAGGCAAGGCAAGGAAAGGTAAGGTAAGGAAAGGCAAGGAAAGGAAATCCAAGGCAAGATAATGTAGGGAAAGTAAAGGCAAGGATAGGAAATAAGGCAATAAAATGCAAGGAAAGGAAATGAAATGTGAGAGAAGGATATACATAGTTCCCTAACAACAAAAAAGAACCAAGAAATACAATAATACCATAAAAACCATAAAATGAATCCAAAATTTCAATCATTCATAAATTTGATATATTTGTTCAATTATTCCTTTTACATATCTATGGTCATTCAAGTAGACCATTAGGATTACTTCTAATACTGATGGTCTCCATTAACTTCTCATTCTTAGAGTAAGGAAATAATTATCGTACCTTTGATGAGGTATTAGTTTCCATTATTTATAGTTGGAGCTTTTTACCAACAACCAAGTTCGTAAAGTGGTGTACAGATTCACCTGGTCTATAATCTTGAAATACATAACAAATTTTGTTCCGTGTTCTTTCATCCTGTGTCATAAATTCGCCTTTAATAACCATCAACCTTGTTATCCAAAGTTCCTAGGGGTAACTAAGGAGATGATGTCTCGAGGCCCTCAGGTTGTAGACATGGAGTCCCGAGAGACAACTTGAGCAACGATGTCCACTCGGACAGACATATCACACCTCACCACAATAGTTCCAGATTCATCATGAAGGTATCCACCCATTAAAATGAATTTATAAAGACATTGGGTCTTGCTCCATGAGGTACAAGCCATGTATTATGGTGAGTGTCATTTCAATATTTGAGGCATTTGAGTTTCTTTAATTTAAAACTACATATTATTATGTAACGTCTGCTTGAAAATTATGCTCTTTTCCTTGTTTCACCTTGGTGGTTAACATTGCACCCTAGTAGTAGGGTTTAATCCAACAGAGGATGATATTTGGTTAAACATAGACATTGTGGCCATGTTTGGGAAGTTGGATATGACGGTCCCTGTAATAGAGATGTGCAAAATTACTTCTGTAAAGAGGGAAATATTGAAGTTATTACAGGTACCAACCGAGAAGGAGGACCCTCCAATAATATTGAACAATGTGTATCTTGATTGACAAAGGGAAAATAACCCTCCCTTCTATATTTCTTTATGCATGAATGACCTTGTCTTAAAAAATTGTATGCTGGACTTCGGGGCCTCAACAATTGTCATGTCCTTGAAGGTGATGGAGCAAATTGGCTTCAAGATGACCCGACCATATGGAAATGTTTCTGGCATCAATTATTAAAGGGATAAGGTTTATGTGATATGTGAATATGTTGAAGTTTACTTGATTTATTACCCTCATATCAACATCCTTATGAATATAGTAGTGATTGACGTTCTAGATGCTTGGGGAATGCTTCTATCAAGAATTTGGTACGCTTCTCTTGGAGTTTTTCTCAGTATGGATCTCACCCATGCAAATATTCTCATCGGAGATGAAACTTTTGAGATATTATATAGTCGAGAGTGGGATGAAAATCATGTGATGAACCCCAATGGTATTTATTACACAAGTGAGTGTGACTTTGATGAGGTTCCACATACCATTGAGTATGATCCACAATACCTATTTTTCATGCAAACGGATTGTATAGATACACTACTCCCAAGGACAAATGAGTACAAGGAAAATCTTGCAAAGTTCCAGGGAAAAGATCCATGGTCCATATAGATATTGAAGAAAGAAGATAAAGAGAAAAAAGAAAATGAGAAAGACATTGAAGATGTAGTTAATACATAGCCTCCTTCCTATCGTTACATCAAGAATATACCTTAAATAAACTATAGTGAAGGAGGTCTTGTGTTCATGTGGGGAAGAGGAAGGGAAAGCCTAAATATGACCAGAAGGATGAAAACACTTGTCTTGGTCCTTACATAATCAAGAAGAAGTCCGAGAAATAGAAGTACTACTTGAAAACTTTGGATGGGAGAAAGATTCCATTACCAATGGATGGGTCGCTTCTTCGACCCTAAATTCAAGTCACTTGACTTCTTCAGGGCCCAGGCCCCAGGTAAGTAGGTAGGTCATTTTTATTTCCTTGCATTTGCATCTTGATTTCTCATGGTAGTTTAGTTGCATTTCATTTTTCATTTTTCTCTACTTACATATTTCTTTCATCATATTACATGTTTAGTTTAAATTTTTTGAAATAATGCAAAATTTTCTTTCTAGATTAGTTGTTATTTTGAGATTTGATATATATGGATGAAGGGTGATATAACCACCCTAGATTTTAAAATTTTATATTTCAATGTAGGCACATGCCCACCAAGAGATGATTCAGTTCTCATGCACTCTACGGAGAGTACATGTCCCCAAGTAGGAGCCGTATGTTATCCCTAGTTCCTAGGAATAACTAAGGAGATAATGTCTCGAGTCCCTCAGAATGAAGACATGGAGTATTGAGAGACAAATTGACCAACAATGTCCACTCACATAGACATAGACCTACCTCACCACCACAGTTCCAGGTTCATCATGAGGGTATCCACCACATCAGATGGCTTCCAAAAGACATTGGGTCTTTCTCCATGAGGTACAAGCCATTTATTATGGTGAGTTTCATTTCAATATTTGAGGTATTTGAGTTTGATGCATTTAAAACTGCTTTTGATTATGTAACATCTTCTTGGAAATTATGTTCTTTTCCTTATTTACCTTGGTGGTTGGCATTCCACCCTAGTAAGTAAGTCACCCTTGGGGATAGGTTTTCTACTGGGAGGTCCTCTTGATGCGTCATCGTGCCATTTTCGACCATACTTGTCACTTTCCAAACTTCATCCCCTCATCTCCTTACCTTTTGGAATTTTCAAGTGTACTGATGCAATAAGGGATTGCCCCTCATTTCATGGGAAGAAGGGGCTCAAGGCCCAGAGGCTTGTAGTTGGAAAAAATAAAATCCAATCATGAACCTTCTATATGCTCACCCAGGGATCCTAAGGACAATGAAATGTCTCTCTTAAGAAACCGATGGGACCCATAAAAAATAACTAATACAAAATTCCAACCAAGGTGGAGCATGTCTCGACACTGTTTTTCATGCTTAGGTAGAAGACCGACACATTGTTTTCAACTTGGGGAAGCATGATGTGACTAGGGTAGAGTTAAGGTGGGAACTATTTTTCATGCTTAGGTAGAATCCCCACCTTGGCTTCAACTTGGAAACATATTAAAATAACAAAAGGTAATAAATGGTCTTGGAAAAAGGTTGCAATGAAGGTGCAACAGACCCTCTACAAAGGCACCCATAAATGAGATACTACGATCCCTTGTATGTCATGAATCCCATGCTCAAGAGTATTTCCCAAATCCATGTCACTTTTTCTACATGTCTTGGAGAGGGTTCCCCTTAGGAAACACTCCTAAACTTGAGGTACGATTTACCCAATAGGCTGCTTGGTCAACCCTCCCATAACTATACTTGGAAAATTGCATAGGATATTTGAGCACTTGTTTATTTGATGAGGTAGTTTTTGATGTACATGATTAGATGGCTCTTTTATTGAATTTATTTACTTATAATGATGAATTTTAATTGATATCCTTGGAGGGAGTATTCATTATCTTTGTAGGACCTAGTTTGTGGACAGATTTGGAAGAACAAGCCTAGCTTGGGCTTCCTTGGGGCTTGAATCCAACATGTTGGATACCTTATCCCATGCATCAGATGATGATTCCAACCTTTGGAGGACCGAGGAGACACCATGGAGGGCCTAACAAAACCATTTTCTATCCCAATTATTTTCTCTTGAGGCTAAAACGTCACTTTTGAGGAGCTTGATGTCATCGTAGGGCTAGGGTTGTGGCGGTGGTGTTGTTGTTGCTTGAAACTTGGCATGTTTTTTATAGGAGAAGGCTTAGATTAGAGGAGGAATACCTAGCACATGGAGGGAGGCCCTATAAGGCCCAATTACTTCCACTTTCCACTCCAACGACTTGAAAAAGGTGCCAAAACATCACCCTAGAAGAGGGATGATCTCACTTTAGGGTTTCTTATGTGCATTTTTAAAGTTAAATTTGAATTTTATAATGTGAAGGGGAAAATTAAGGGTTGTTGACCCCTTACTTTGTGTTTTACCCTAAAATTATATGGAAAAACACTTTAGGTAGGATTTGTATAAATATAGATCACTTCTATTTCATTTTGATCATAACTCTCGCATTGTGAGAAAAATAGTGGCTGAAATTTACGCCCTACTTGGGAAATTTTGGTATCTCTCTCTTGTGCAAATGATTTTTGGTGATATCTCTTGGTGAATTGTTGAGATAAGGTGGTGCACACCTCTTGGAGACTTCTTTCTTACTTATGAATGGTCATTTCTTGGTTAACTAGGGTTTGATCTTTCATCTCTCTTGGAATTCGTAAGAAAAAGTTGTAATTGTTAGTTCTTCTTGCTTGTTTCATGGTTATTGTTAGTTGAAACCCTAGGATGAGTATAAGTACATACAACTTCATCAATTTTCATTTAATTTTCTAGTTTATAAGTCATTTATTGCAAGGTGCCAGTAGGAGTACAAGGGTGTACACCCTCCTAGATATACTTTAGTTTGATTTGCATACCCTAGGGAGTAAGAAGGTTTACACTCATAGGGATTTTGTTCATATAACTCATATATTTAAAGACTAAATTCACCCAAATTTTAAAGGAACTAATTTGAAGTTTGCATTGGAGAAATAAATTGTTTGCATTGGTAAATGTGATCTAAGAGATAATGATATTTTTCAAGTTGGGATATATTCTTGATGCTTTGAGGTTGCTAAGCCCTCTAGGGTGTCTAGGTTTTCTTTGTCTTATTGGAGCTATAACTAAAACAAATCTACATCCATTAGGGTTGCAGCAAATTACTCTCCCCCCTTTTTTTTTATAACTCACATTTCAACCATAAAAATTTGCTAGCAAGATGCCATAATAATTTACTACTTTCAACACACATTTTTCGTGGTTTACTTGTAATTTTAGTGGGTTGAAATTTTCTGCTGTAGAAATAGTTTGCTACAGCCATAAGGCTGATAATATATCTCTGAAATACTTGTTTATAATATCCTTATCTCATTGATAATGTCTTATGCTTTCACACTTGAGTTATCTTAGTGATTGCTTGTTTATCTCTTGCATCATTTAGTTGAATTTTAGCATCTTGTAGGAGCTTCAATAATCATTTACTTGCTGATATATATTTCTGTCGACTGCTGCAAATAGGGAAAATAATCTTGAATTTCTTTTCCATTAGATTTTTTTAGCTTGTATCTCGTCTTTTCTTGTGTCTCGGGAAGGTACAATCATTTTCTGCGGGTACTCAAATTCATTGGAAACTATTAACCATGAATTAGACTCATTTCCAAGATATCTTCCACTTAGTATCTTAACCTATAACGACGTTACTTCCATCATCTCACTTCCCCCTTGGGTCACCCAATATTCTCACCTTGTGTTGGATTTATCCTTCACTAAAGCGAGGGGAGAGTTTATCTGAGGTGCAAATGGGTAAAATCTCCCACTGTTATTTCCATCCCATGGATTGGGTCAGGATTTTCCTGACTTACAATTTGCATGATAACATTTTGACATCGTTGCTAGGGATGATTTTGAATCCTCTTTCGTGACCTAACGACATTTTGGCAAGCTACCATCCCAAATTCTTTACCCCTAGATTTTCTAGTGACTCGACTTGAAGGATGTTCCTGTT
>SNQJ01S0092042.1:16816-33533 GCA_010110895.2 Picea sitchensis | reverse complement strand
GACCAAGGGGTTTGGGGGAAATAGTGAGTGGTAGTGGCACTGGGCGGTTGGGCGGAGGAGAAGGTGGAGGAGCTGGGAAGTGGGAGGCAGCCGCATGGGGAGGCTACGTGGAAAGGAGCAACGTGGAGCAGGAAGAGGCGGCTGTGAGGGAGAAGACTGCGTGTAGAGGTGGAAGCAGGGAAATGGAGGAGGTGGTTGGTGGTATGGGAAGGTGGGCACACGCGTGAGTGGAAGTGGAGGTGGAGCTCGGAGTTGGGAAGGGTATGCGTGGTAGCAGGGAGAAAGGGGTGCGCGTGTGAGTGGAAGGGAGGTTTGGTAGGAGTGGTGAGGGCACGCAAGGGAGGTGAGGGTCGAGAGGAAGGAGGAGGAACAGTGCGCGCAGAGGGAAGGAGGTGCAGCGTGGAGTGGGAGAAAGAGGGATGTGAGAAGGGAGGGGGAGAAGGGTGCTGCAATGGAGCAGGAGTGAACGTGGGCAGAATGGAGGAGGAAAATGGAATGGAAGAAGGGTATGGATGTGCGCAGAGGTGGTGGTGAGGTGCAGGGCGCGGGAGGGGGAATGGAGGTGTGGGTTGCAGTTGGTGCGCGCGTAGGGGAATGGGGGAGGCTGAGGTGGTATGCGTGGTGGCTACGGGGTTGGAGGCCGCGGGAGAATCCGGAGGGAAGGGGGGAAAGCTGTAGAGGTGGTGGTGGCGCCCAGGTGGTGGATGGGCGGCCAAACACCCAAAAATTAAAATTTGAAAACCATAGGCAAAGTCGGTTTTTTGGAAACAAATCAGACAGGAGGTCTCAAGTTCAAAACCCCTGCTTTCCATAAAAAACTTTGGGCAATTTTTTGAGCTTTCTGGGAAAAGAAAAAAAAAGGAGGACTAGGGTTCAAAGCCCAGGGCTTCCCAGTGACATGCCCAGGCCTGCAACCTCCAATAGATAGCTTCATAATTCAAAATTTAAAGGAGCCATGGAGGCTTGGGAAAGACGCCCAAGAGGGGTTCGAATACCCTCTCCTTTGCATCTTTCAGCACACAGACACCCTTAATAAACTCAACCATTAATCCATCACACTGAACCAACAAGAAATCTCATCTTTGATACAGGCAAACAAAAACTAATTTCTCCTTGCAGAACCTCAAAACAACTAGCAACATATCTTATTGGTTTTTTTGGAAATGGCATTAATCCTGGCCAACTGTTGGAGATGGCACCATGGAAGCTAGTTGTCCACTACTGAGTTATTATTGTTGTCCAAAACCTCCCTCTTCTGCCATGAACTGTTGTTGCAGAGCTCTCCCCTTTCTGCCCAAACTGTCCAAATGGCTTGGGAGAGGGGAGAAGGGAGGTTTTTTTTTTTTCAAATTTAAAAAAAAAATAAAAAAATCCCCAAATTGAATGAGGCTACGTACCCATCCTCCAAATTTCCAACTTTTTTGAAAAAATTTAATAAAATATTTTATTAATTTTTTAATATTTTTGGAAATATGTGCAAGTCAAATTTTGACTTTGACTTTGACTTTGACTCTGCTACAGCTGACTCAGCCCAAAAATGTTGACTGGAGAGGCGGAGTCGGAATCGGACGCAAGTCACATCGTCGGAAATTTATTGATGATTACATCAGGAATATGTCATCACAAACTTGAGCTAATGCCACCTCAACCCTCAAATTCGGCCTGGAACAATGNCATCATACGATATCCAATCGAGGAAAATGAGGTACCGTCAGAAAGGTATCGACGAGTAATTCAACGAGGTGACAATATAATTTTGTTCCAGGGTCATTTACGACTGTCTTAGCTGTTATGAAACCCTGCCATGCGAGCTGGTAGACCCCTTTTTGCCTAAAATTATTGGCCATTTTGTGACAACTCTAACCAGGCCATCTGAAGTCAGAATGAGGCAAATGAGATGTCGTTGGAAAGGTGTTTGAGTCTATGATAGCTTGGAATGGTTGCATATCTGATTTATAACTCTTTACCAACCAATTTTAAATCATGAAACACTGCAACCAATTTGGTATCCAAAAGTGGTCATAAACTTGCGAAGGCTCGTTCTTACCAACCGGGGGTCGAAACCAAGCACAGGATACACCGTTGGAAAGGTCTTGCACTTCCCTACACCATGTATGGGTTTAATTTCCCCTTTGATACCATAATCAGAATAGTATCAGACCAGGAATTCACAGCTATTGGTTTTGGTCGTTCGGGTGACGTTGACTTCGCGTGCCTTGTATGGGGTCATACTAACTCGGAATCAAGTTCATGATATCTCATGGAAAATATTGTCCCAATCCCTACCACTTGGAATTGTTTTATTACTTGAATCAAACAACCTTGACATGATGAAGAAATGTCATGGGAAGGACCACAAATCCCTGAAAGCAACCAACTGATACTCTTTCAATGGCAGAGGCCATAATAACTATGACGCCCGCCAATGTATTTGACTGGAACCATAGCACCAAGGGGCATTTATGGAGAAGTAACTGTGTAAAAAACCATGTTGAGCCCAGAGCAGATTTTTGGGTCAACATGCATATCTGACACATGTACAATTCATAGAAGTTTTTGTTGGCTTCGTTTCCATATGTTGTAGTTGACATATTTGATTTTTTCCATAAAAATATCCTTGGATACTTACGTTATTTGGTATTTCAAGCTCGAGAATGAACCGTTCTTTTGATACCTACACTTTTTGTTGTGTGTGGGGTTTACTCCCTAAACCCATTGTCTCTCTGAAGTTTTTTAGCTTGGATGGTATATGGTGTTTCCTCACTCTTCTCAAGAGTGTTATTTCAATATTTCTAAATAATTTGTAATTTGAAAATGCCCCTTTCAATGAACATTTGATGCAAGGATGTTCAAATTGTAACATTTTCAATTTTTGGGTTGCTCCAGTTTTTTCTCTCGGATCAATGATCAAATTACTCTGGGAAATTAATGGGAATGTGTAGCATGTGGGATGTTAAATACTCTCTAGGTAAATTTCCCCCCATGATACATGGCCTTTGAGTGGCCTATCGAGGTTTGTGCCACAGTTAATGCTGACCTACAATGTTTCTCCTGTCATAATTGTTATGTGCATGGTGAATTATTTCCATAATTAATTTTAGTTTCCCATACAATAGTCACATGTACAAGAAATAATATCCTTTAGCTCCATCATTGTGTTGGCCTGTTTCTGTGTGGACAACTATCACTTCCAACTTTTTTGTCCTTTGGGTTGTACATAGACATTTAAGCCTTAATCTCTTTCAAATTTGCAAAATCCACTCATGGGTATTGTTAGTCAATTCAATTAGGTGAATTATTCTACATTAAATCGTTAGCCTAGGGATCATAAACTGATGAAGTTCATTCAAATTATATGCATGTATTACCTTCTCATCTTTGTAAATGATTACTTATGAAAAAGGAAAATTGTTTGTTGCTTAGTTGTAGAAACAGAGTTCATGTTTAGCTATAGAAAAATAGAGTAATTACTAATGATAAAGAAATAGATATAATAAAAACATAGTGACAATTATAGACAATTAATATCATCAACCTAATGAATCATTATCTATATCCTTTCAATAATTTAAATCAATGAGAGTTCATGTAGCTGAAATAACAATTGTTTATTGGATTAATGACTGTTTTGTAAGCCTTCTCGTGTATACAAAAATAAATGACTTGCAGAAAATGAAATAACAAGAACTATAAATCACGTGATTTATAAGTAAGAAAATACCAACATAAAGAAAACTAATCAACACACTCCTCCTGAGAGGGCCCTCCTGGCTCAGGGAACGTTGTTGGAAAACAACTTATAAAGATGAAACTATAAACTTAAAGCATATAAATAATGAAATTGCATAGTAACCAAAACTAATTTTTATTAATTCAGAATAGTAGTATGAGTTTACAATAGTTTGATATCAACATATTTATCCCTATAAATGTTCTCATAACCAATATTTATACATTGGAAATAAGATCGTATAGATCCAAGTCTCACAGATTCTCTAAATTGTTTTACATATGAAATAACACGTGTGTATTCTATATCGTATCTAATATCTTGTGAGAATATAGAATAGGATTTATCATCCACGTAATAAATAAATTCATGACATGTCGCATGAATTTATCTCATGCAATATTGTTAATTTATCATGTTAACTTGGTTGGATAAATCTTGTGTAGTTTTCCATTTGTTCATGCATTGACTGCAACTTTGACTCTTCTCTCGCATTGACCTGAAGAACTCTCAATCTGAGTTGATAGGTGGATAAGCTTTAGGTACTAATTTGGAATCTTCTGTAAGTATGGATCTCAACCTGGATTATGCACAAACATATGGAACAATCATTCCCCTACAAAAATACTTTAGTGGCTACAAAAACATATCTTAGTTGCTACAGAATAAGGGATTCTATAGCGACTTATTAAACAAAGTAACTAGTTAAACCAAATTGCATAAGGAAGAATATAAATTTTCTTAGAATGAACAATTTACCCTTAATATTCTTCAATACACAAATTATGTAGCTAAGTAAGATAATCATGGAAAAAAGGGTAAAATAGGGTGTAAGTTGATTCATAAGTATAGGTTTTGGAAGGAAGTTTATGATAGGAAAGTGACAAAAGGAGTATGAATTGAGGACTCAACATCTCCCCCGCATGGAATATGTTTCATTTCCTCATGAAACCAAAATTGTATGTTGCTTCCTCCAACACAAATTCAAAATTGTTGACCCCTTTTCTCTTAAACTCTTTTTGAAGCATCAATCAAGATATTCCTCCCAGAAGGTGAGGCTTGTATTTTACTTTTTTTCTCATTGAATTTTTCTTCAACCTTTTATTCCTTATTCTTCTTTTCCTTCTTTGAATGTACCATTTCCTGGCCTTCCTAACCAACAATTTATTCTAGGCTTCCAACTATTCCTTATATTTCTGTAACTGAAAAATATTGGCCTTTAATACCTCGTTTTCGGATCTTAATGTGATTATCGAGGATTTTCAAGTCCTTGAGTTCCCCTTTCAATATTATAATTTTTCTAACTCACTTCTCCTTC
Source organism: Picea sitchensis (assembly GCA_010110895.2). NCBI lineage: Eukaryota > Viridiplantae > Streptophyta > Pinopsida > Pinales > Pinaceae > Picea > Picea sitchensis. Next base: position 28,485 of record SNQJ01S0092042.1, on the reverse strand, counting down.
AGATATGTAGATTTTGGATCTATCACTGGATCCTTATCAAGCTCAATGGCTATATGTATATCATAATTAGTCATAGGCTGAACAAATCCCTTGTCTGCTTCATCAAAATAATAATTTGGAAGCTCATATCTATTTTCTAAACTAGGAAGAGGACTAAGGATCATTTTGGACCTAGGATTTTTTCTTGAATTTGTTCTCCCTAAACTACTATATTGTTCCTTATCAGATTCTTCAAGTTCAATAACTTCTTTGTCCTAAACTTGGATACTATGAATATATTCTGTAGATAATCCCTTTGTCATGCTTCTTGTGGTTAGATGCATAATATACTCAATTTTCCTCTTTTTATTCTGTACAGTCTCTCCTCTTCCTTTAGATTCCCGAGATTTTGAATTTTTGTCCCCAATCTCTACTTTTGTCTTGAAGATGTTTCTCTCAAATTTGTCAAATTGCATTGTGGTTTTTCCTCGGGGTCATCCTCTAGGTTTTCTAGATTAAGGGTTTGAAATATTGACCTCCTTTTCCATCCTCTGTTTTTCATTTTTGTTCTTCTTTGTTACTTTAGGTTTTGTCTCCTCATTCAAATTCTCTTCTATCTCTGGCTCTGCATTTTCCAATTCAATAATTTTGGGTTCTGATTCCAAGATTTTAAACTTGGAAGCTTTTGGCTCTGCATCATAAACCTTACTTTTGGCACTCCTACATTTCGAACCTTTGACCTCTTGTTGCGGAGGTTCCTATACAAATAAGATTATTACAATGGATTTCCCCAAATTATCATTTTTCTCCTGTAATCTGGCCTCGATTAATATCATAATCAACCCAAAATGAAATAGACTTCTCTCCAAACTCCTAGGGATACATTAGATATATAATGTCATTTTATTTAAACTATTCAGTAAATAAAACAACATATATAATTCACTCTCTTTGACAAAATTCATGAGAAATTTAAGGTGATAATAAAACACTATCCCATACATTCCTTCACAGGTCACATATTTATTAAGTATAAACATAATATCTCGCAATTTATTTTTAAACGCTGAAGTGGGAATACCTTTATTCCAGTTGGCTTCCCGTGTTGGGTCCTTGATGAATTTTTTCCAAATTTTCCCCTTTATATTGTGGTTCTTAAACCATATTTCTCCCCCCTGAGGTATCCATGTAGCTTGTGAAATGAAATTTTCTGATAGTTGTAGTTGGAGGTCACCAATTTGAGCCTTCGTTCCATCAATTGATTCAACAAAATCTTTCGTCATTTTCTTATAGTACCCTTGAAACTTCTATAATAAAGGTAGCCATCCGACCCTTTGAAATTGTCTCATACATTTTGGGAAAGAATCAAAGTTTTTTGTGCCAATCAGTTCATACCTTACCATGGGTCCCATGTTAAAATTGCAGAGTTGCATAACATTTGGCTGAATAATACTCTTCATAGGGAAGAAGAAAAGCGAGAGTGAGGATATTGAAAATTTGCAAATGAAGGAAAAAGATCTTGGGTGTTTTTTTAACTGTAATGAAATCCATAATTCAAATCATGAAAATGATCATACTGTGTTTTAAGCTATAATTCATATATATGGTGGCACTCTTGCATGATTGGATCGTTGTTATTTGGAATTATCAGTCCAATCAATCACTCTATATAATTCATGAAAAATATAATTTTGACATGCATATATATAATCATAGTTTAGAGTGTTTAATATATGTGAATAGGTAAATACATAGGATATGCTTTTCATAGGTATAACTAAAGAAATGCCATAGGATTTAGGAAATATGATAGGAGGATATGAAAAAACTTAGGAAAGACATAATAAATGTATATTGAATTTATGATTTGTCCAATCTTTCGCACAATCTACAATACCAAATGAAAAAATGGTCTAAAACATTATTAGCTTCTAATTTTATCTGTAGCCAGAAAAATTAATCATCTTTGAAGCTGCAGATAGAGCATGTTTGAGTTTGAATGTTAGTTCTACTGCTAAAACTAACTCATTCTTGTGCTACATGATTTTAGGAAAGTTCTGGAACTGTTGAGGATTCTAGAGATGTTGATGAAGAATATAAATATGATGTCTTGATTGGCACTTTTGGACCTCTATTGCCTCTGAAGATGATGTCGTGATGGGAAATCAATTATGAACCTGGTCTAGTTTATCCAGCCACTGGTCCAATGGGGATACTCTTCAACTATGCCACAAAATTACAAGTCTGGTATGATTTAGCTAGCCACTAGTCTATCGAGGATACTCTTCAACTATCCCATGAAATTATAAGTTCAGTCTGGTTTAACCAGCCACCAGAACTAAAGAATCACTAGACCACCAAGAGAAATAGGCCACCGAAGCTAATAGAATCACCAAAATTTTTAGGAAATAATGATGGTACTTATTTGAAGAGTGTTGATTTTGATGAAGAGTGTCGATGTTGTGATGCTAAAGGATTTGATAAAATGATACTTGCCAATAAAGTCTCAAGAATTGAATTTCACGACAATTTGTATGAAATTCATAAATCATGTTAATCTTGTGTTGCATGCTAGTTTAAAAATAAGTTAATGACTAACAATAGCTTGAAAAATACGTACAAGTAACTTTTGGTAGCTACTAAAATTTATTGTAATTGCAAAAAGGTCTGCAACTGTAGAAATTAGCTTCTTGCATAGAACATTTTTATCAATGAAATCTAAACATTGAATTGTAATATATAATATAAAGGAAATCTAGCATGTTGTAGTAGTAAAACTATGAAGTTCTAAACAATAATAAAAAAATTAACACTCTGGAAACTGCTACTGAATTTATTTTTGAGAAAAACCATGAAAAACTAAAGAACTCTAGAACTTTTTGCTTTTTAAATCTTGGAAGGGAAGAATCTATCTGGCTAAGTGATACAAAATATGACTTTCTACAAGCTGAAAATAATTTTGTTATTGAGAAATCAAGGGATGAAAAAAAATGTTGAACAAGGGTTTTTTGAAAAAATTCTATGATTATTTGAGGAACTTGAATTTTGTCCACCAAATTACTGATTTTCAAACAAAATTATTGCATAGTTGTGCCAGTAAAATGGTTTTCACAAACTACACTTTTATTTTTTCTTTACTTGATATATATAATTTTATTTATATCTCTTTTTTTATATAATTGTTTTTAGAAAAGAAAAAGAAAGAATAATAGGAGACAAGAGAAGGGGAAGTATCTCCCTTACTCACCATCTCCATCTCTGGTTGTTGAAGCAAATAATGGACACATTTCTCTATATTTGAAGGTTTGTGATATAACCTTAGTCTATGCCCATTCACTAGAAAAGAAATGTCACCCTCATCAATGTTTTTTACTTTAACCAATCCATTATCAAAAACGGTCTCTACATCATATGGGCCTAACCAATAAGTATTGATATTTTCTTTAAAAATTTTAAATCTAAAATCAAATAAGAGAGCATAGTCAATTGGTTTGAATTTCTTCTTTCTGATGAATTTTTCATGTCATTTCATCCTTTGTTTTTGGATGATAGTGGTATGTTGAATTGCATCTTGTCGAATCTCATCCAATTCATTGAGTTGTGATAATCTATGTTGTTCTTCTTTTGAGAGGTCCATCCCTAGATTGGTTTTTGTCTTGAAAGAATTGATTTGGAACTCAATAGGAAGAAAAAATTATTTACCATACACAAGATCATATGGTTTATGCTCGATTGTATTCCTCCATGCATTCTGGTATGTCTAAATGCCTCTAGAAACCTATATGCCAAATATTGGTGATGTAGATGAACAATTTTGGTCAAGATAAATTCAAGAACATTGTTTGTGGATTCCACCTACTCATTGTCTTGTTAATGGTAGGGGGGTGACTTCTGGTGCTTGATCTTATATTTCTATATGATGGCCTGGACAAGTTTTGATGTGAACTAAGCAGCTTGAACTTTTACAATCTCTCTTGGGGCACTAAAACAATTAAATATGTCCTAAAATAAAAAATATATATACAACAACTTGTTCAATAGCATGCAAAAGAGATTTAGATTCTACTCATTTAGCGACATGATAATTACATGCCACAATATACCTATTTTTTCTAGATGTTGGAAAGATAGGTCCCATGAAGTCTAGAGCCCATTTTTTCAAATGGCTCTATGAGTACCTGGGGTTGTAGAGACATTTCATCTTCTTGCACTAGTCATCCCATCCACCAACAATTGTCAGAACGTCTGACGTACTTCTTGGAATCTCTAGAAAGAGTAAGCCAATAATAACCTAGATGAAGGACTTTGTATGTTGTTCTTTTATTAGAAAAATGTTCTTTGTTGGAGTACATGCTCAACTACATACTTAGTGACATACTCATTTTTTTCTATTTTTCCTACTATTTAGGAGGACTGTTATTTATAGCTTGTATATTTATAGTAGGTCTATTTTTATTCGGTGGATTCCTATATGTAATACCATGGGAAGATAACATGGGTTTCCAAAACCATGGGCTCATAAACCACCATTAGGAAAATTCCTATTTTTTAGCTACCATTAAGCATATTCCTATTTTTTAGCCACCATTAGGAAAATTCCTATTTTTAAGGAGATAATTCCTATTTCCTTAATTTTAGGAGATATTTCCTATTTCATGGCTATAAAGTGCACTTTAGTAAAAACATTAGCCTCCTAGGGAAGTGCACATTACCCATCTAATACTTGGATTTAACTCACTTCACTTGTTTAGTGACTTTCCATAATTAACAAATTCTCACTCAGTTAGGAATTTAGTTCCATTCTTGGACTATAATCTTATTCTAGGAGATGTTTTCTATTATGTAATGCATGTTGACTTCATTTAGAGTTATCACTAATTTTTCACCTATGTTTTTGACCTTTTCTTATTATTATCAACTTTTGAATTTAGTTAATTGTTGCTAGTGGGAGAAGTTATTTTTTTACCTTAGCATGCACATGGAAATCCCATCCTAGTGCGCATTACTCCTCATTTGGAGAGTCCTATATATTGTACTCATTATCAAGCATTAATAAATTGTTATTATATTTGGTTTCTTAGTCTCTTATATGTGAATATTGATTCTGTTTTTCTCTCTCCTCTCTCTCTTTTGCAAATAGCTAGTGTAGTATTTCCTTCTCACAATTAGGTCTTGAATTGTGGCTTGATAATACATGGTATCAGAGCCATTGTTGTGAGGGAGTATTCACTTTTATTGTAGGTTTATAGATCATATTGGACAACCCATAGAGAACTATGGATCAACCATCTTCTTCAGTGATCTTGACACCCTTCAACTGCTTTGAGTGGAAGCCCATGATAGAGCTTCTACTTCGAAGCAAGGGTTTGTATAGGATCACCATAGGGAATGAGGTCAATCCTACTTCATCCATAGAGAAATAAAAATAATTCAGCATAATTGATGGGTGTTATATATGCACTAAAAACACACTAAAAACCCTCAATTAAATTGTCAACCCGGGGTAAGTAAACTTAGAGTTGTAGAAAAATATATGCCAAAGGTAGAAGGGTTGGTAGTAGTATAGTATAACTAAGGAAATGGATATTTAAGGGATAATCTATTCAAGCAAAGCTATCTAATGAGAAAACCCTACTAAGCAACTTTAAACTAGGTAACCTAAGTACTTTTGGACCAAGGATTGATGGATAGTTCTAAGAAAACAAGTATAAACCCTACTTGAAGCAAACTAGTTCATAATAATAAGAAAAAACAACTATTAAGAATAACAATAATCAAATAACAAACGAAAACTACTTTAACTTTCCAACCTAAATTCAATGAGCAACTATCCTGTGAAAGCAAGTAAATAAACAAGCAAGCAACTATTTTATTAAAGCAAGTAAACAAGTAAGAAAAACAACTAACTAACCTATTAAAGCAAGTAAACAAGTAAGCAAAACAACTAGCTAACCTATTAAAGAAATTAAACAACTAACTACTCCAAGACAACTTCTACTGCAAGTAATCAAATAAAAACTTCTCATTGAACAACTATCTAGACTAAGAGGCAAGTGGACTATATTCTTAATTAAAACTTCAAACTATTTTTAATTCATAAAAGGAAATCTATTTAATTGAAAACAAGAAGAACTAACAACTAACTTTTAATCTATGATAAGCAAACTGCTCTCTAATCTACCCAAGAAAAAGACTTATATCTATCCTACAACATCAATAAAACTATCTTCTGATCTATGAAAGAAAGAAACTATATCTTCTGAACTATGAAATCAGGAAACTATCTTTTAATCTATGAAAGCAAGAAAACTCTTTTAATCTATGAAAACTCAAATATCGTGTTGGTGGTTGTGTGAATGTCTTCGGTGTCTTATAATATCTCGATGACACTTGACAACAAAAGATAATTCAAGCAGCATAAGCTCAATAATGATCTCAATAGAAAAGTGAAAAGTATGGATTAAACAATCCAATGAGAATTTAGCCATTACAGAAACAACGTTAATTACCCTTCATATTCATGGAATTATTACTCATGTCTTAACCATCAACAATGCAACAATATTTTAATTGTACTTCTATGCTATGTAAGAAAAATTCATAACTAAATTCAATCATTAACTAAGAATTGTAATTGCAAACTAATTCTAGGAAAGAATATACATAAAATGAAACTATGTTATATCTATCTTAACAATTCAAACTGCAATAAGGAAAATGCTTAAGAACATAAATTAAAACATGACATTAAAAAGTAAACTAACAAATACATTAACCAACAACTAATTAAGCAAGATCTACATAAAAATGAAATAAGAAATCTATAATTAAAAACTGAAATTAATCCTATCCATCCATGAAATCCTTGTTAAGGAAAACTCAAATTAAAACTTTGTTCTACTCTGTTTTAAACTGTGTTTTAAATTTAATTCTAAAATCATAAATAAAACACAATTTGATATCTAATTGCACATGGGGTTAGTCTATGAATTTGCAAATTCGTTCCTAACTACAAGATCAATGCATGCTAACACAGTCCTTCATACTAACCTGCAAAAGAGAGTCAAAGCAATTAAACTACAACAACAAATTAATTAACAAAATGATAATGCATGTACATGAAATAAAGAGAAACAACTAAACTACAAAATGCATAAACAACATAAAGAAGAGTTACCAGACTGTTGGTGGCCCCCCCAACAAGTCGTGGTCACTTCCTAAAAGCACACCATGAACTCAACAATTCGATTTCACCATTAAAACTCAAAAACATAGTTTTTATATAATCTGGCAATGAAAAATAGAAAAACAAAGTAAAATCATGTTTGTCCCTATCACACTAGTTCTTCTACTGCTTGGAAAACTAACTGACCACCACAGTGGTATTTATAATATTTACAGACCAAGTGGTCGAACACAGGAGGGTCAAACCACTTCTAAAATCGGAAAATTACATTAATGGTGCCCTAACTGCCGAAATAGAGCGAGCCAATAATCTCCCTGCTTAACAACTTAAACTGAGTTGTCAAGAATTTAGTAGCTAGAGGGGGAAAGCACGAGCAAAACCCATGTTCCTGATTCACCCACCACTGGCCACCAATACCATAATCGCCAAATCACCCACCGTTTTTGTGCAAGACACAGTGTTGGACGAAGTGTCGAACTGGGTACCGGATCGAGTATTGGAAGGAGTGACAGATTGATTGTCGGTAGTAGAAACATGATGTGTTTTTCCCTATAACACAAAAAAATGTGAATTAGATCCTTGGGAGCATAAAAACGTGATGAATTATACTCAACATCAACATAAAACATGAATCATACATACCTTGTGTAGATCATACCATTTTAGCATAAAATTCTTCAAAAAACTTCTCCAAAACATGAAAAACACATATGTACATTCGAAAAAAGTGTCTAATAGCTTTCCTAAAATTGATCATATCTCGGGCCCAACATTACCCCCACACTTACGATTTTGTAGGTCCCACTACAAACAGAAATAAATTACCCGTCGTGACTAGGATTCCTGAGGAGGATCATATTTGGAAGCTTCTCCTTCTTGCTGTGAAGACTTTCCCTTGTGCCTCTTATGTTGCTTTTCTCTGAGGCTACGGTTGGATTTGGTCATCTCATCAACCAACTGTTGAAGGGAGTTAACCTTTTCTTGGAGTATTGGATTATCATGATGAAGGTGTGTGTTTATTGTCTTCCTTTCTTCCAACTGTTGGAGAAGCTGATGGTTTTTTTTTTGTAACTTCTCAATGGCTGGGGCAGAATCGGTGCTCTCGGAGGAAGGCTTAGATCCTTTGATGAATGTGGACAATCTATCAGTGTTAGAATCTAGAGTAGGCATGGGTGAATTAGGAGTGATGGGGGATTGGTACGGAGAGGTAGGTTCTGATATTGTCTTTCTTAGTGGCTCTAATCCATTCGAAAAAACTTCCCTAAGTCTCTTGTGAGGGATCTCAAGATCGGAGGACACTTGGATAGGATCAAAAGCAGGAAAGCATTTTTCGTAAGGTTTTGTTCTTGTGCTCCGGGTAATCTTTCGAAAGGGTCATTTACCAAATTGATTGGCTACCCTCCTATTTATGGGAACGATGGGAAAGTCTTGTTGAATTACTTCGTGGATATTTTTAGGTGTGGGATCAAGAGAGATTGAAGGCATTGGGTGGTTAACAATAGGCTTCTTTTGGTCTTTTCTCTTGTTCTTTTTACCTGATGAGGAAGTAGGGATATCAACAAGCTTTTTGTATTTTTCCGACAAAGAGAGGGTTTGTGCAAGGGGGTTTGGATTTCTTGGAGAGTGAAGCTTTGATGGAGAGATAGTTCTTAGGCTAAGTGGTGTTTTCCAGTCTTAACTATCAAGTGAGGGTTTGCGAATTGATAGATAAATGCATCCCAAGTTTACCCCTGTTTCTCTAGTTCACCTAGAACAATGAGTTTGATCAAGCCATGGTGAAAGAGACTGTTGTAGAGGTTAGTCACATTCTTCCTCACTTGAGAGGACATCTTCTCCAAACTTTTTAGAAAATAGAAGGGGAAGTTCCAAGGTTTGTTGAACAGAAAATGAGCTAGCAATTTGAAATGACAAGCTTTGAAAGTGGAGTATCTACCTTCGCATGTAATCAACCTCATGATGAAGATGAGAGGGTTGATCAATTCCACCTTTATCCACTCCCTAGAATATCTTTTTTCTCCTGAAATGTTCTCGAATTCGGGCTTAAACACCCTGTTATAACTTGAGTGTGACAGCTGGTGTTTTTTTTACCATCTATCTCCCATTCTTGGAAGCTTCGTGGCTGCAACAATGGACTATTTTGAAACTTCAAAGGAAAGAGACTCCACACGTGCTATCTTCCCATCGAAACCGAGGGCAAATTGCATGGAGAGGCCGTCATCGTGGATTTGCAAGTTAGGCAAAAATGGTCCCCATCCTACACGCAGAAACACCTCTCTGCATTGTGCAAATTCAGGAATGGAAAACATATCTACATAGGAAGAGGGTTCATGCCTCCTAGGAATTGTGCAGAGGAAAAATTCACCAAGAAAGGATGCGAATAGGCCAAGAGATGGCACGAATTGGGCACGGGCCGATCGTAATTCAAACAGGGGAAGAAATGGCGGAGGATGGGCACAATTTCTCAACATAGGGTAGAGAAAATGGCAAGGGAAAATTGAGATAATGGTTACCCAACCTGAATTCGAATGCGCCTATGGTGGTGTAAGTTGCACACATGTGTGCACGAGCTGCCATGTGTGGGAATTTTCAAATTCGAAGGATCGTTTTTGGGGGCAATGTAATGATGCGTAGTTAGATCAATTTCCAAGTCTTTTGACTTGGACATTTGATCATAAACATATAAAGCATCTTTAATCAATTTCCTACAACCAATTCAATTGAATGTAATTGATATCTAGTTACTTGGAATCTAGGATAGTTACTAGTCTGTCATTCACATGGCACTTTGTTCAGCACCTCATACGGTACTTCATATGGCACCTTTGTTTTAAATACATTTTGACCTTGTGTAATGGATAGCCTGCAAATTTGAAGTGTTTTTGACAATCACAGTGGTTAATGAGCAGAGGCAAAATGCTCCATTGTTGTCAATTTTTCCATCATGCTCACTCAATCCTATTTCATATGACATATAATGTCAAACCTATAATGAACAAGTTATAGCAAGAATAAAACATGTATTGTCAAACCTAGAATGTATAGCTTGTAATGAAAAATAAACCAATAAAGAGTGGTATGTTAAGTATATGTTCAGTAATTTATAGCACATAGGAGTTTAGCACTTCAAAAATAAAAATGACTATCAAGGTAATAACCTGTATCATGGAAATAATACAAAAATTCTTCCAAAGATTTATTTCTAGGCAATGATCATTTGTCAGCTCATGAACCCCTCCCCCTGTTAAGCCCTAATATTGGCTCATTACCCCTTAATTGGGGCATATTATATTAGTAATGTTATTTTATCTATGTCGGCTTTAGGCCATTAGTTGTAATTATACGAAGGAGACATTTTCATTTTGAATCATCTTGTACTTGAACATTTAAATGGGGTAAAAGGAGGTTGCCCCCTCAAAGAGGTTTGTTATCTGAAATTATCTCTTTTTCAAGGATTTGAGTACTTTTTCTAAGGTTTTTCTATGCTATATTGATATTTGGTTCTTAACATATGGTATCAGAGCTCAAGGTCTCGGGGTTTAGCTGCTACATCTGAGACACCTTGGAATTTTCACTATAACTTTTTTTCCACAACATTTAAGAAGGAACGTCTTGGACACTATTTAGTAGACGGATCAAGGTATGTTGGGTTCAAATTTCAGCTCCTGCGGCCTTATACTTTGGGAGATACAGCCTGTACAAGATAGGGTTCTAGAATCATCTTGAACTGAGTCATTGTGGAATTTTGGCTATAAAAAAGTTTTTGTAATGTTTCAGACCCTAAACTCTAGAGGCTATTCACAAAAATTAGTAAGGTATATGTGGTAAAAAATTTAGATTCTGGGTCATCTTAAATTTGTACATACACCCTGTGTAAGATGGGGTATCTAACTAGTCCTATTGACTAGTCTCAAGAAGGTGTCCAAGGTAAAACAATCATAACTTATTCCTAGAGTATCCAAATTGAGTGGGACTAGTTTCATTGGATCGTGGACTGTCTGTAGTGTTTTTGGTATGCGTTTCAAAATTTCATATCAATTATTTTGTGTGGGGCATGCTATACAAGTGAGATCTCCTGGAAAGGCCAAAAATTGGCAAGTTGTGGGGAAGTTACCGTAAATTCCACTTGGCACATCCAATTTTGATCATACCTATGGAATTGCAGAGAAGAAATATCAGAGAACTACCTAAAAGAAATTTTCATACCTAGAAGGGTTGAAACTTTGGAGATACAACAAAAGAAATATTTTCTAGTAGAACCACCTCAAAATCAAGGTTCAAAAGTGATACTTGGCCAACATGCCACCCAAAAAGGGAACTTCTACACCAAACAAGCCTCCAGAAAATCCTACTTGGAGTATTGATGAAGGTGAAGAAATGCATAGGGACATAAATTATTTACAAACAAAGATAGTAACAAAAGATGAACTACAAGAGATGGAAGCTAAGTTGGAGGCAAAGATGGATGGTTTAAAAGAGGAGATCATGGAAGTATTGAAAAATATTG
>SNQJ01S0092041.1:6858-32607 GCA_010110895.2 Picea sitchensis | reverse complement strand
AAATAAGGGTCTCTTCTAGGAATCTTAACATAAATGTTAATTGTACATCTTGTGATAAAGTAGTGACATTTTTTTGGCAACTTTCTTTTCTTTTATATTTCCTTCTCTCTGTTTTTATAATAATAATAATAATCTAATTTTAATATAACGACTAATCCAAACACTAAATTGGTGTATGAGACCCCCTTGTTTATGGGACAAGGTACAGCATCCCTGCAACCATTGGACTGCTAAATTCTATGGAGGTATACATACCCGACCCCCCTCTGGATTTGAACTTGTGACCTCTTAGGAGGAAACACATGTTCTTAACCTATTTTATTGTAGGTCCTTGTGAAACCAAATAAGGGGTCCAATGTTATCACATAGACTTGAGAGAATCTTAAGTGAGTGTGGGATTCTCTACTATCATGTATGGGTGGATATATTATACGTATGTCATGGATTAGTGATCAACTCTATTGTCTCGTCTTCAATAGTTTGTTTCTTCCTCAGAATAAATTTTCATTAAAAATCCCAAAGATTAAACTTTGTTGTAGATCCTGTGGCATTACACAAAGGAGGGAACATCGGGTATATGGTAGTTGGTCATTAATGCAACATATGTTTGTTGTGTTTCTTGGTTATTCATTTAGATAGGTCCAAAATAATGGGATAACTTTACCTAATTGAACTACATTAAGGAAAGGTACTTATGCTTGTTACCTACAGGAAAGGGATAATCTTGGATTTTCTACTTACATGGAAGTGATTTATTAGACCACATGTTGTGTACACTCATTAAGTAAGGTGTTGATACTTGAAAGGCATTGCAAGAATCAGATAGATCACTAAATTGATTGTGTATTTTGGGGATATGCAATTGTTTATTTTCAACCACCATTTCTCCATATCTATTTACAGATTTTCATGCTAGGAAGAACTTTCTCAAGACTACGAAAACACATGATGCTAGAAGCAATCATGCTAGTTGCAAGAAAAAATCTCTTTCATCCCATTCCATTGTGCATCGAATTTTCATAAGGATGATATTGATATAAAAATATTAGGAGTATCATGATTGATACTAGTTTGAGTACCACCTTGAGAAAACAATATCTTAGTGTCAAAGGGAATGAGGTAGATCAGAAAACAATTTAAGTTTATGATATTCAAATTAAAGGAGGATGGATTCAATAGGGCTGGCACCTTCCCTCTGGATTGTGGAGTCTTTAACCAACACACACAAGCCTTAAAGTGAATGATGGAGAACATCAACAAGGTTAGCTGACATATGAGAATAACATGTTAATAAATATCAACCAAATCTTCTACTAGTGTTGAATGAGAATTCTCTAAACGAACTAATCTTCATATATATTCATGCATCAATCACGAACCATGTAAAAAGAAACAACCATAAGTGTTATTAATCAAAATGTCAATTGTGGATAAAGTCTAATAACAACAACCTTTGGTGTATTTCATAGATAACAAATAACAATAGGGGACAAATAGAGAATGGAAATTCTTCTCTCTTTGATATAAAAAAAACCTTAAGGGATGAACAAGATCCACAAGAAATATAGAGACAAGCTAGTTCATAAAATCCAATTCTAAGTGTTGGTTGTGGAGCCTAATTATCTTCCTGATTTAGAGGTTTGTTTCAATCATGCTTGGACCCCATTCCCTAAGGGGTGTGTGTGGGGGATTTCCCCCCCACAACTGTCACTAGGGGGGTCCAAGGGGGGGTGACAACAATTTTTGTAGCCTTTATGTGTCCCTTTATTTTTGTATAAGACAATAAAAATATAAGAGATAAAAGAGACCTCTCTTACTCAGAAAGGGGTCATTTTTTAGTACAAATGAATGATTAGAGAGGAAGTCATGCATGGAATGTGACATGTCAATATTCTGATACTTTTGGAGTTATTGATGGATACAATTATGTGTTCTTCTATTTAAGAGCATCCTATAATATATGATGAACTTTTTTGAAGGGTCCTTTTATAATCAATGAATCAATAATAAAGAATCCATAATATAAGTGGTAGAGAAAATATTAATATATCTAGAGCTTGACAGAAGTGGTGTTCATGATCAACACATCTGAAATTTGTGGTGAAATATTATCAAAACTGATAGAGGGATATGCAAGAGTGTACAATAAGAACCTTGACAAACATAACCCCTAATGTTTGCAACATTGTCTAGAGGATGAAAAAATTATGTTTCTTTTTCCAAATATGTAAAAATAGTATATTATAGTTTAATGAATACAATTTCCTATTATTATATATGGTTTTATACTTTATCAAAAACAATTCCAAGACTTTATAAGGTTTTATAATTCAGTGAAACATTCACCAAGATTTTACAAGAGTTTATAATTCAATGAAAGATTCGCCAATATTTTACAAGAGTTTATAATTCAGGGAAAGTTTCTCCAAGATTTTACAAGATTATATAATTGAATAAAATATTCGCCAAAAAATCCTATATACATATTATATTATTGATAAAATAGCCTTCAATTTTTCCTATGTATCATGGGGATTCGCCCACTTATTATACATACAAATTTAGGGGGGGTTCTTAAAATCACCCCTGAAGTTATGTAAAAATATGGATGGTATATAAAAAGATAATCCAAATACATTTGGTAACAATATAAATGGTCTACATTCAAATTTGAATGATGATGAAGATGATGCAGGTCAAGGTGAGGATGATGATAATATTAAATACTTGAAAGAACATATGAATATTGAAAATGTACACTAGATGACATTGTTGTAGACAATAATGTTAATCACAAAGACTTCTATTTTTTCAGAATTATTTGTAATCTATGTTTTAAAAGTGTTGATTCTTATGGCCCAAAATTTTAAATGCTTCAGTATTATTTGTGTTGATAGTAATTACCTATTGCAATATCCTTAAAGTGTTCAATATTTTCTATGAATTGTTGGCAAACAAAATTAGGATTACTTGGATATGAGTTAGCATGGTTAGGGGTCATTTACTGGTTGATATTGGTTTACAGGTGTTGTCAGGTTATTGGTTAGACTCGGACTGAACTAGGATGAAGAACCTATTCAATAACAATACATTAAATATGCAATTGTTAAAAAATATAATTACATATATCGTATATGTAAAACAATGTAAATACAAACCATTAGGCTAAATGTATCCAAATTTTGTTCATTAATTTATATTTTAAAACAMATTGAAATATTTCACTAAGCCTAAGCCTAAGACCTTAACCTTTATACCATMTAACCCCTAACCCYTTCAAACATGAATGATCTCGAAGATTATGTGGGGACATCAAACATTCTTGAGTCTTGAAACCCTCCCATACCATCAAGGCATGTGTCTAGTATAACCATGTCAAATTTCAATGCTTACAAACACAGTTTGGAGAAATTTCAGCGTTGCCCTCATTCACTGCTAACCATGTAGGGTCGATGGATGCCATTAAGCCACTTTCCTAATATAATCCATAACTCATTAACCATTTAAAAAATTGCATGTTGGACCCTATAAAATTCTTTTGGGATGTTTCAACTTAATAGAATCATGGTTTAATCATCTCAAATAATTCCACAAGAAAAAGACAAATATATGGAAATCAACATCTTCATTAGGTTTCACTGTAAAGATGGGTATGTTGGGTTTGATATTTGTTGGCATGGATGGAAACATTGGGTCATAATGAATATGATGATGAAAACGATGGAAATGAAAACCATGATGATGGCGACGATGAAGATAATTATGTCACTAATTATTAAAACCCGCCCATACCATCAAGGCATGTGCCTAGTCTAAACATGTAAAATTTCAACGCATACAATCACATTTTGAAGAAATTTCAACATTGTCCCCATTCATTGCTCACTGTGTGGGGTAAGTGGATGACATTGGTGATGGGCATGTTGTAATTTCCAAGAAATTTCAAGAGAGTTCTGACAAATATTGTATAGAAGGGAATGACGAATGATGACAATGAGATCGATGTGCATGATGAACATTGATGAAAACATGGACAATATCGAAGATTATGTGGGGACATCAGACATACTTGAGTCTTGAAACCCCACCCATATTATTAATGCATGTGTCTAGTCTAACCATGTCAAATTTCAACGCATACACTCAAATTTTGAATAAATTTCAACATTGGCCCCATTCACTACTCATTGTGCGAGGTCGGTGCATGACATTGGTGAAGGACAGGTTGGAAGTTCTAAGACATTTCAAGAGAGTTTCAAAAAAGAGTCTATAGAATGGAATGATGAATGATGACAATGATATCGATGTGCATGATGAAAATTGATACAAACGTGGATGATATCAAAGGTTATGTGGGTACATCAGACATACTTGAGTATTGAAAAAATCCCATACCTTCAAGGCATGGTTCTAGTCTAACCATGTCAAATTTCGACACATATAGGCACAAATTGAATAAATTTCAACGTTGGCCCCATTCACTACTCAATGTGCAGGGTTGGTGGAAGACATTTGTAATGTGATGCAACCCCCCTTCCCTCCTAGGGTTCTGCGACCTCCCGGTCTAGGATATTTCTAATTGCCGAGTCAGATCGACTCTTCGGGTTCCTCTTTGACCCCAAATCAAATTTTACACATGCCCTTTTTCCTTCGATGTACAGGTCTTTTCAGACCTGCTTGGTTTCTATGGTCAAGAGTTGACCGCTATCCATCTACCCATCGATCGATGGTTCACAACAATTGCAAGTCGTCAATGTGCTCACCCCTTACGGAAGAACCCTGTCCTCGCAATATGAAAGTGCTCACCCAATCTCCTTTTGATTGTGCTCCTTGATCTCCTGCCCCGACGAGATCAATGTTGTTATTGCAGATTGTGAACTAGCGCATTCGCTAATTTCACCTCTACTCCCCGCAATGATTCCCGACCGTCGATTTCCCTTCTCAGATCGACGACACTAATTTACTTTAGGTTTTCGGCCTTCGAAAATATCAACTTCTTGCTCTCCGCAAGATCCTTTTTTCTAAGCCCCTTCTTCGCATGTGTCCTTGGGTGATGACCTTATGTGACCACGCAATTGTGGCTTGCCTTCGATGTTTTTAAAGTCTGCACAACTCCTGTCTCCGAAATACTACAGGATCGTCGATCTCACGATCTTGATGATACTGTCTGAACTTACGGTTCAGATAGACGCTTTTCAAATCTATGGACTAGATCTACCTCCTTTGGATCAACGGATGTGATATCCTTCACGATTCCGGACTTTAGACCTTTCAAATCTCAAGCCCTCACTACCTGTGACTGATTATCTTCTGGAGTGGAATATCTGATGACACGTATTCTCCCAAATCAATAGTTGTATTGCCGCTTTGGGACTTTGGCCTCCTCAACCATATCAATGGTCCTACGAATCCCTTCTCTGATCAATGATCAATATCTTCTCCGGGTCTTCAGACTTTTCCCCCTCCGCTTTTCTCTGGATTTCTGGATCTGGCACCACGCGTCCACCTTCACATCGACGACTATTCTCGCTTTGTATTTACAGACTTCTAAAATCTCAAATGTTAAACCTCACCTTCATTCGTACTTCAATCTTCTGGAGTTGATGATCTATGGACACTTGTCCTGGTCAATCAACAACCCTGCCTTTACTTCGGGTGTTTGACCTTTCAACTCAGATCAATGGTCCCACGATCCTCTTCTTAATCAACGGTTGATATCTCCTTTGGGTCTTCAAAATTTTGAGATCTCAAATATAAAAATCCACCCTTCTTCCCAATGCTTTTATCCGAAGGTTACGATCCACTGACACCTGTCCTCCTTCGGATCAATGGCTGAGGTTTACTTCGGGTCTTTACCCGTAGTACATGGATTTACGCCACGTCTCCCTTATATCCGATGGCTACGAATCACTTCGGGACTTTACCCGAAGTTCACGGATTCACGCCACGTCTCCCTTAGATCTGTCGGTCCAGATTCACTTTGGGTCTTCAGGTCTTTGGGATTCGACAATCTCAGTTCTCAAACTGAAACCCCACTACAATTTTCCCGAAGCTCGCGATTTGCCGACAAGTGTCCACTTACAAATCGACGACTCTCGGCTCTTCAATTCTTCATGCTTCGGGTGTTTCAACACTTCACCTTTTCCTTCCTCTAGATCTCATGACCCGCCAACACGTACCCCTCTGGATCTAATGGTCCAGATTCGCTTCGGCTCTTTGTCTCTTCGCACTTAAAAAATATCAAGTTTCAAACTTGACTCCTCTTGAGCTCACAATTTTCGATGGCTCAGATTCACTTGATCGATCCGATGTATGAGGTTCACTTCGAACGATCTAATGACTCAGGTCCACTTCAGATGATCGAATGATTGAAATTTCACTTTGTCTTTTCGGCTCTTTGAGTTTTAGAAATCTCAAGCCTCAAACCTCGATAGGTTCTCTCTCTTGTTCGTGCAAAGCATTAAGGCTCATGCACCTTACATAGATTATACGGTTGTCGATCCTCGACACTATGATCCAACGACCACTGTCGCTCCTCCTCTTGAGCTTCTTATTTCTTCCGAATTAGAAGATTTATCAGTCTTCAAAGGTTTCTAACCTTTGCTCCTCCTATGAGTTCGACTCTTGGATCTCGTCAACACCTCTGAAAATAGTTATCCCTTCTGAGCTTGATCCTTAAAGGATTCCTACTTCCCACACACTCCTTGCATTCTCATGATTTCGATAACTCATATCGAAGGATTATTGAAAATAAATTCTTCTCGCCCTCCTAGCGTTCCTCTTGCTCGATGCACACCTTACGGAGCTCTACAGAGTTCTCAGTGACTCTATCTCTTTCTGAACTAAACACAAAGTTCCTCATGTGCGCTCCTTTCACTTTTGTTGATGAAGGTTCAACGATATCTCTCCTGAGCTTATCTGAGGTTAACTCACCTCTGTCAACGCACTCCTTATGGACAATGTGCACTCCTTGCACTCGAAACTCAAAGACGAGAAACAATTGAAAATAATACAATACTTCACCAGTTCATACATTTAGAACATGAATGACATATAAAATCATAACGATGAACACAAATACATAAACACAGCATATGCAGGAAAAACTACTTTTCTATTATCTCTGTGTGTCTATACAGATGTTTACATAAAGAAACTGGACTACGACAGAGTCTCAATTCTCTCAAGTTCTCCTAACCTAACTCTATACTAAGTTTTTCTTCTAAGACCTCTCTCTCTACCTCCTAACTCTCTCTCTCTCTCTCTCTCTCTCTCTCTCTCTCTCTCTACAAAAGAGGGCTCTACGAGATTATCCTCTTTCACCACCTTAGTGCCATCATTGTCTCAGTTAAGACACCATACTCCTACGGCTTCATTACATAAATGATGATCCAGACCTGACTACAATCTAGACCTTCTTACACTCAAATATTTAAGGCGACCCTATCCACTACCTATACAAAGGTATGGCTTGGCTCTTACAACCTTACAACACAAATCCCCATGGGATCAAATTTTGAATTTAAAAAATGGGAGGGTTAATTCCTCTCCCTTTCTCCATTGCGTGCCTATGCGTTGGCTTGCTAGCGCATTTGCTGAGGTGGAGAAATTCTCCTACATTATGATGGGTGTGTTGGAAGTTCCATGACATTTCAAGAGATTTATGACAAAGATTCTACAAATGGAAATGATGAATGATGACAATGATACGTCCATGATGATCATTGATGCAAACCTACTAGACGATCTCAAAGATTATGTGGGGACATCAAACAACCTTGAGTCTTGAAACCCTCTCATACCATCAAGTCATGTTTCTAGTCTAACCACATCAAATTTTGATGCATATAGACACAGTTTGAAGAAATTTCAACATTGGCCCCATTCGTTGCTCACTATGCGGGGTTGGTGGATGACATTTGTGATGGGTGTATTGGAAGTTCTATGAAATTTCAAGAGAGTTTTGACGAGTATTATACAAATGGAAATGAATAATTATGACAATGATACGTCCATGATGAACATTGATGCAAACGTTGATGATCTCAAAGATTATGTGGGTACATCATACATCCTTGACTCTTGAAACCCTCCAATAATGTTAAGGCATGTGACTAGTCTAACTACATCAAATTTCGACACATACATGAACAGTTTGAAGAAATTTCAACGTTGGCCCCATTCAAAACTCCCTGTGTGGGGTTGGTGGATGAAATTTGTGATGGGTGTATTGTAAGTTCCATGACATTTCAAGAGAGTTTCGACAAAGATACTATAGATGGAAGTGACGAATGATGACAATGAGACGTGCATGATGAATGTTGATGTAAACGTGGACTATATCAAATATTATGTGGGGATAAAATACATCATTGAGTCTTGAAACCCTCCCATACCATCAACGCATGTGTCTAATCTCACCATGTCAAATTTCAATGCATACATGCACAATTTGAAGAAATTTCAATGTTGGCCCCATTCACTATCAGTGTTTCATGGAAACCTGCACATGAGATTTAGCTAAAGCATACACAAACAAAGCTTATCAAAAAAAGGAAGAGAGATACACAATGAAGAATGAGAATCAATGCATATTATGATCTATCAATGAGTGAGTGATCTTCAATCATATAGGAAATGACATCCTATAATTAGGAATGCATGCATAATAGTGATGGTCTAAAATTAGAAAGTGTAAAATAGAACTAGTCAGTTAACTCCCACTGAACTAGTGTTACTCCCACTGAACTAGTGTGCCGAAAATAGAAATTTCTCCAACATTCACTGCTCACTATGCGGGGTCAGTGCAGGATGAAATTTGTGATGGGTGTTGTTGGAGCCGCCCTTGTTTTTCTAGCCCGTCACAAATTTCATTTTTGATGCTTGAAATCTAAAGATGGTTTTTTTTCCCTCTGAGATATCGAGACCTCTGAGACTTTGTCACGCGAGCAACGATTATTATTCTACTCTCAAAACAAGTCCTACCTTTCGTAAAAAGGTTTCCTCTTTTTGTTCTACTTCGGGATCTCACAGGTCAGATACTATAACTAATGTAATTCACACGTCCCGAGTCACGAAACAGCGAAGTCGTTTTAAATTTTCACTCAAGACAATAACAAGGGTAAAGTTTTCTTTAACTCATGATTAGACGTCGTCGGGGTTTCACGCCTCGGCATTCGCCAAACCCAAAAATTTATTGTCACAGCCCTGATAGCCGAGAGCGTGAGGTCCTTATTTGAGTAACTCATGTCAGGGATTAAAGGCAAAAGCTAACCGTGGTAAAAAATTTCTCTTGGCGTTTCGCCACTCGACGTTATATTTTTCAAAAGTTGCACCGTCTAAACCCCGACTCGTGAAATCATGACACAGTTATAACGTGATTAATTAATCATTTAATCCAAGATTGTCTTCTCTTTAATTAAGTCATGTCATCGTCATCACGCGGCTTCGCAGCTCGGCATGTAAATCTCCAATAAACTCGTCTTCAAAGCTCCGAGTCGCGATATGGAGAATATAATAATTATAAAACTAATCAAGCCCCAAATCCCGATTACCTTTAATTAACCAAGATCGATCTTCGCAATCTCGGGTGTTAGAGACTCAAAATGTTTAAGTAAAATCCCCGATATGATGAGTACCGAAACTTTGTTAACAGCGGTAAAACCGGATTAATTAAGAGAAATCAAGGCGTATCCCGCGCCTTGATGTCTACACGATTTACGAGGTAGCCTTTTTCCCCCATACGCCAACTGGAATTTTAAAACCGCCAAAATTTATGACATTAATGGGGAAATAGGGTAAATCGATGTATAAGATCATATTTTTATGGCAGAATTTATTTCCAAATGTGATTTGATAGACTTGTTCTGAAAGGTACCGAGTTTTT
This sequence comes from Picea sitchensis, assembly GCA_010110895.2. Classification (NCBI taxonomy): domain Eukaryota; kingdom Viridiplantae; phylum Streptophyta; class Pinopsida; order Pinales; family Pinaceae; genus Picea; species Picea sitchensis. The sequence continues at coordinate 22,721 of SNQJ01S0092041.1, read as the reverse complement.
TGAGTATATGTAAGAGCTGCGTTTCATTATAACAAATGCATTTTCATAGCACGCAGAGCTCATCAATTCTGAGTAAACTGACTTCTGTATGTATACGCAGTTTTATCGCAGAAGAGCTAAAATGCAAGCTTCAACCATGGCTCCGCGGAAAGCAGTAAAGGTGAATGTTGTGGTTTCAGGACAAGGCTCAGACAATGTCGTTGATACTTCACCCTGAAGTATCAACTCAGTCCCTAACTGGTCATATGTTTAAGATATTCTGCAATCATAATTGGCAGATTATTTCGACGACTCTGACGACAACAAAAGAGATGATATAACCACCAAGTACAAAATAGTCATCTAATCCGGAATGCATAGAGTAGCAACCAGGCCACAGTTGCTTCCATATTATGACATGGTACGATGGGAATTGGATCATGTGGACATACCGACCAGGACTATCATGAACGAGCAGAGACTTACCATCGGGACTTTCAGGCCAGAGCATATGCAAACCATGTATAAGCTACCCGCGATGTCTGACCACTCATATGGCGCTGAGTTCTTGGAAGAATTCAAGGAGAAGGAATGTGTACAGTATGATAAAACCATGTCCAGTTTGATAAAGGATTGGGTTTCAAACACCGCGAAATTCAGAGCTGATACCCACGGCATTTATTCAATCGCTTCGTTAGAACTGCAGTATAAATATGTGGCCATGATGACATGCCGGTTATATGGGAAAGAGGACACATCGCATTTTTTCCTTGTGTGGGTGCCTCTAATGTCTCGGGTCGCAGAAGGTTGTTCCTTTAATTGGGCAAACATGCTTTTAGATAGTTTGACCAATCGGGTCACAGAGTACCGGGAGCAGAAGGAGAATGGGAAGGCGTCGTCATTCTTCATGTCCGCATACATTATGGATGCAATTTTTTCTATGACACCATTTCCATTGATGAGCTGGAGTTGGACTCCGATCGAAGATGAACCCATACATGTATATCATGCAAAATTATGGGAAAACAAAGCAGAAAATTTTGTGTATGAAATTTTTAACTGGGTGATGGTGCCCCTGCATGTCGCCATTTTTGGTCACCCGCCACCCTGGATCTCGGATAGCATAGTAACAAATCTGAGCAACATCATAGACTGGTATGTAGAAGTTGAATTTTCCTACCTCAGAGTTTTCGGGGCTTCTATTCCCCCACATGCGCTGCCATTGTTCATTCCTGACAAGCTGGCTTGTCGCGAGGTTGCCCAGCAAACGGTAATTGGTGGTGTAAGCAAAGAACTTAAAGGGTACTCGAAGAAGGTATGGCCATCGTTTCCTGTTCATTTGAATTCTTATTCTAATTTTAGATTTCGTGCATGCCAAAGCTGAGGCCGCAGCCCTGGAAGACCTAAATTTGGACTCCATCGAATACAAGAAGCACGATCCGCAGAGGATCGTGAGCAACCATTTGGAAAATTGCGGGCTTAAGAGATTTGAGCATGAAAATTCACCCTCGGATGACATTTTCCGAGGAGCAAGGTCCTACGAGGAGATTCTAGCTAGGATATAATCCTTGGCACCCGAGGAAAGAGCCGATGTTCTGAAGTTCTAGGAACATTGACGTAGCTATCTCCTCGCAGTGCTGCGAGGTGAGGGTCCAGGTACTTCAGAGACAAAATAGAAGGACGCTGAAGGCTCTAAGGATGCGACTCCCAACCAAGGAAAACACCAGGACAAGGGGGAACAAACGAAGAATCCGGAAGTGGAGAAAAAGACTCCAGACCCGTCGAAGAAGCAGAGTCCAGAAGCAGAAATAAAGACTCCCGACCCGCTAAAGAAACAGAGTCTGGTCGCTACTCCAGGAAAATATACGAAGCAGATCGAGGAACCCATCACATCAGTCACCCCCTTGTAGTTGACGCAGGGAAATATCGATGCGGGATGGATATTCAATGAAGAATTGAGGCCCATAAGAGTAGAAGAACTCCCTCCGAATGAGTTTTTCTTCGATAAAAAGAGAAAGGAAGTAGTGAAAAGGGAATTCTATCAAGAAGGAGAGTCGACTGCCAAGAAATATAAAGTCATAACTGATGGAAAAGACAAGAGAAATGAGAAATTCGCCACTGCGATAGCTGGGACACTAGGATCATATGCCTCGGTGAATCAATTTTCAGTCAGGCTCCTAAAATCCCAACTTAAAAGAAAGAATCGCCTCATTAGGACCCTTGAAGTCAGATTGGCCACAACAACAGAAACTGCTAAAGACTAGACGAGCGTGGGAATAGAGCAGGCTAGATTGGCCGATAAGAACGAGATAGAGATGCTCAAAACTAAGCTCGAGTAGGCACAACTGGTGGTCCGGGATGGTCGGATGCAAGCGAGCCAGCAGAGGGATTTGATCGAACAGCTGCAGGCTAGGGTGGAGATCACCAAGAACAGAATGATAGACATCGGGATGTTCAAATCCTAGGCGATCGAGATTCAGAGCAGAGTCTCTGCGGCGCAGCGAAATTTGCTCGCCAAGGTAGAAGCGATCAGGGACAACTTTCTGTTGGTAAATCAGGTTTCCGAGAACCTATCTGCCAAAGAAAGGGATGCCGGAGTGACTCGGGTTGCCTTCTAAGAGGCTGTGATAGCCACGAACAACAGGGTTTTGGAAAGTACTCCCAGGTTCACCATTCCAGAGAAAACCAGAGGAAACATTCTGTTAAAGGAATGGGAGCATAACATCCCCGAAGGCAAGCAGCAAGACAAGAAGATAACCGATTCCTTAGAGGAGGCCTTTAATTCTATAGACGACGATCTGTTGGGAATTGATAGCGGAGGCAATGCCGAGACGTTGATGCAAATGAATGTGGAAAGGATCTCACTTGATCTAAAGGAAAAGTAAGAAAGAGATTCAGATGATATTTCTCAGATGACTACGGTGGACATAGTCCAAGTAGATAAATGCATGATTAAACCCAGTACACAATTATGCACCATCAACATTATAGATGGACAGATGGAAGACAGGCTGCAACAGTCAGCCCGAGAATGCTACTTCTTTGAAGCCAGCTGTCAAGTAGAACCATCACGACTAATATCTCAACTGGTTGAAAGGTGTGTCGCCTATACAGGGCTCGCGCGAGGACAAACGCCCAAGACCAAGTTAAGACAAAGAAGAGGAAATGGAGCGATTGCTCTCCTCCCTATCATAACTGAAATTTTGTGACTTTTGAGATTCTATCTTACTTGTAAAATTGTATAAATATACCACAGAAAGAAATAAATAGGGCTGGACCTTTTATTGTCGTTTGTAATAGAGTTTTTTACATTTGAGAGTTAATACAAGCAGATCTGAAGATTCTCAATTCCGTCACGACTATGTTACACGTTTACTTCCTTGTATCTCATATTTCATTTCATTTCATATTCTTAATTGATGTGCTTCGTTATAATTTAGTATGACCACTACTATAGTGAATGAATTTTGGTTTTCTGTAATTGTTTACTGTTTTTCCTCTATACCAGCTATCAGCGAGTGTAAGACCAGTCTACATTTTCAGAATTCTACACATTTTCTCTGCTACATCGGTTTTTTCCTTACATTTTTCCTCTTCTGTTTATACGTGAGATTTCCCTCTGACAGGAGCCTTACACTATAGACAGCTAAATGTTTTTCTCCCACCTCATACCTTTTACTAAAATATAATACAGTTACGAGAAAGAGCCTTTGATTTTCATCCCTATTTTATTCCTAAAACCGTAAATTCTCTTTTATACGACCAAATTGAGACAACACTTAATCTCTCTCTGAAGTTTTTACCACCTTTACTGTTAATCCATGACTATCCTTGTACCAACATAGCCTAATGTCGAACCCGGACTATCGAACCAAACGCACATTGCCTTAAACCTTTTCGACACAATTCTTAAAACGGCTACTAACCGGGTCGAACTTGAACGTTCATGGGCGGCCATTGAACAAGATATAACTACCCAGGAACAATTGGAAGCTAGACAACGCCAACATAGAAATCTTCCCTAGTTTCCCTTGTCGAAGGTTGACGTTTCTCTCTTCTCCATCTTTTACCCACTTTCGTATGCCTTGACACTGTACTTATAAGCCTTAAGTACAGACTCAGGAACAACATCTTTCTGGCGCCGTTGCCGGGGAACGAAGTTACGAAATCTTTTTCCCTGGGAAAATGACATTTGTTTTTCATTGAAAGTGCTACCCTTTGATAGTGAACAAAGAGTGCACACCTTTTAAGGCTTCCTAATCTTTCACTTGGCGACTCCACAAAAAATAAACTGGCATCCGGTTGAAGGAATACCAGACAAAACCCAGATGGTAAGCAGATTATGCCCGTTACCGATCCCGAAAAGATTCTAAAAGTGAGAGGCTCTCTCAAGATGACCGCTATAGTTTACAAACTTAAAACCCCACTGCTGAAGATTAAAAGTTCTTCCGAACCCTGAACTTCGCTCAGTCCTCTCTTTGATACTAAAGTTTCAAATCCAAATTGCTCCGAAATTAGGAGTGATATTCATCCGACAGTCCCATTAGTACACAAAGGAAAGGACCCTATTGAAAGTTCGTCGGATTTTGACATACCATCTTTTCTCTAGTTGAATTTCCCGACTTTGCCAAAATCTGAAGAGTGTGTTACACACTCGGTTTCCACACCCATCGGTTCTCCTGATTTCATCTCTTGCAAATCCGAGGAACCGAGTCCTCGCGTTCCTTATCTTTCCTTGTCGTATTTCCCTCTTCGCGAAGAAAACAAAGAGCCACTTTTAATTTTCTAAAACCCCCTTTATAAATTTTCACTAATAACAATGGCAGCTGCTGGAGGAGGAGGTGGAGGGTTTGTAGGAGGAGGTGGAGGGTTTATCGGAGGAGGAGGGGGAGGAGCCCCTCTAGGAGGAGCTGGAGGCCAAGGGCCTGCCCCCCCTCCCATATCTAGCTACGAAAGTTGCAGCCATATATGCTCCCTTAGTATTGCCCGTCCCTCTACATGACCTTCCCGAAAATTACATAAAAAATCTACCAAAATTCACCAGGGAAGGGGATCTAACTGCGGTAGAACATATTAATTTCTTTGATCAATTCGCTGACATTCTAGGTATCGAGCATGAGGACGTATATTCGATATTTCTTGTCCAAACCTTTGAAGGTCAGGTCCGAACTTGGTTTCGGATCCTACCCACAACTTCTATCTTGTCTTATGACACTTTGGAAGATGCTTTCCTCAGACAATGGGGCGAGAGAAAAGACCATCTCTATTATTTAACCGAATTTGGGTCTTTGAGGAAAAAGAACTCAAAAATAGTCATGGAATTTATTCAGAGATTCACCAAACTGTACAATAAAATCCTAGCTGAGGTTAAACCGTCCCAACCCGTGGCCAAAGTAACTTTCGCCAGAGCTTTCGAGCCAGATTTTGCACTCCTCTTGCGAGAAAGAAGGGGAGCCACCCTGAACCGAATGCAGCACGATGCAGTAGAAATAGAGTCTAATATGATGGCTTCGGGTAAGCTTAAAGCTAAATTAGAAACTGGAAATAGAGAGGCCAAATGCTTTAGAGAACAAGCAGGTCCTTCAGGGTCCAATAGATCCGCAGATGATAGGGTGGACGATATGGCCAGAGTGATTAAAGAACTGTCAAATAAAATATCCAGAATGGAATGAAAACAGGCCAAAGCTGACTCTTACCCAAAAAAGGATTTCAAGAGGAACCCAAACCCCCCGAACCAACAAAGAAAAATAAAAAATGAAGATAAAAAAATACAAGCTCCCTTAAAGAATGAAAATTTTATAGGAGCAAACGATTTTCAAGACTTCGGAGATTCGGATAATGATGTCATGAACTTCGGTGATGACTGCACTCAACCATATCTAACTTGAGAAGACTATGAAAAATATCTAAACACGCAACAACCGTCGAATAAGGGTGAAGAAGGTGATCACACTGATCTCTATAAATCTCAACCAGAAACCAAGATGATAATGGTTGAGTTTCAACCAAAGTACAACTTAAGATATAAGAGTAAGCCCACCTCAATGACTCAACCCAAGAAAATACTTCAAAGAGGTCAAGCTTATGAGCCTCCTTTAGAAGAGACCTTATTACCCAATAACAAGATTAAAGTAGTAAGCACTCAGGAGTCCGAGGTGGAAAAATTTGAAACTCAAACAAAAGAAACTGAACCAGTAAATAAAGTTACGTCTTCAACTAGGACTATGAGTGATAAAGCGGTCTAGACAAATAAGTTGGAAAGGAAGAATTTAGAAGTCTCAACCAAAGAAATAGACAAGGTGACCGAAGCTTTCAGTTTTGAAAATGAGATAAATAAAATTAAGATACCAATCCCCTTGGTAGAATTAGCGAAAAACCCCGTTTATCGGAATTAAATTACCAAAGCGATGGGTGTCTCTAAACTAGAAAGCCAGTCTGATGTTATAAACTTGGAAGATGACAAACCTAACATCACCTTTGGTCCCCATTTCGAAGGGGAAAAAGACACCATTGCTCCCTTTTATATCACTCTGAATGTGTATGATCAGTTACTGCATAATTGTATGTTAGACTCTGGAGCTTCCCATAACGTTATGCCTAAGATTATAATGGACAAGTTGGGTCTCCAGATCACAAGACCTTATGGAAATATGTACTCTTTTGACTCGAGAAGGGTTAAGTGTATGGGGATGATAAAAGATCTAGTAGTTACCCTGGCGCAGGTCCCGGTTAAGAGTATCTTGATGGATGTGGTTATCGCAGATATTCCCCCTAAGTATGGCATGCTGTTATCTAGGTCATGGGGAGACAAGTTGGGGGGTTCTCTTCAATTGGACATGACGTTTTCCACAATCCCTGTGTTTGATGGTCAGTTCACTCAGTTGTATAGAGAAACGAGATTAGCATATACAGTGAGTGACCCTCAAAACCCAAATAATTTCCCCATCTACATCACGGACCAAGATCTGGGAAATTGCATCTTGTCATTTGATGATGGTTCGGATGGTTGTCCGGAGGAAATCGATATAGAGCGAGAAGAGTCAAGTCACATGACAGAGGATCTATGTAACAATGGGGTTTGGAAAATGTATTTTGACAGTGCTTTATCTTCTGAAGGGGCGGGTGCAGGAGTGCTTTTAGTGGCTCCTGAAGGTAAATTCATTGTTCCTTTCTCCTACCGACTGCAGTGGGACATAAATTACACTAACAACATATGCGAGTATGAAGCATTGATCTTAGAATTAGAGGCTGCCAAGAAGCTAAATATAAGTAACTTGGAGGTATATGGTGATGCCGAATTAATAGTCAAACAAATAAACCGACAGTACCTAGCCAAGCATCCCAGACTAAGAACATACATAAATTGTGCTTGGGATCTCATGGAAAACTTTTTCTCATCCGTAAATGTCCATTTTATCCCTCGCGCAGAAAATCTACATGCTAATGCATTGGCAAAGGCAGCTTCAACCTTCTCTCCTCCCACGACTTTCAAGTTGAAGTATCACATTGAAATCAGATACAAACCCTCTATACCAAACAATATCCGACACTAGTAGGTCTTAATAAATTTCTTACAGCAGTGGGTGAGTTCTCCAAAACTCATCTAGACCAAGAGAATCAAAATGATCCGATGTGGATCATGCAAGAGGGGGAAGATCCTGAAACCTTCCGAGAAACAATTGTGGATCATTGTATGTTGGTCCTTAAAAGCAACCAGATTCCGAAAGGCTTGATTCCTTTAGAAAGACTTTTTGATCAGAACGACGTACCTGTGAAATCCACTTTGCAGCCCCAACCAGAAGAAGTGGAGGACTGTGATATAGGAACTGAAAAATAATCCAGGGTGGTAAAAATATCCAAGTTCCTCCCTCCCGAAGTAAAACATAAGTACAAAGACCTACTCAGACAGTACAATGATGTTTTCGCCTGGTCTTATGATGAGCTAAGAACGTATGACACTTCCATAATTGATCACAAGATACCTTTGAAGCCTGGGGTCAAGCTGTTTAGGCAAAAGCTTAGGAAAATTAACCCCATTTTGTTACCTGTGATTGAAAAAAAAGTTAAGAAACTTTTAGACTCGAAAATAATCGTACCTCTAAGATACTCAGACTAGGTAGCAAACCCAGTCCCGGTCAGGAAAAAGAGTAGGGAAATCAGACTATGTGTGGATTTTTGAAACTTAAATAAGTCATCTCTCAAGGACAATTATCCGCTGCCCAAAATGGACCATGTGTTAGAAAAAGTTGTTGGAGCAAACTGAATGTCTATGATAGATGGGTTCTCTGGTTATAATCAAATCGCTATGAATGAACAAGATAGGGAAAAAACTTCTTTCACCACACCATGGGGTACGTTTATGTATGACAAAATGACTTTTGGTTTGATGAATGTAGGGGCCACATTCCAGCGTGCTATGGACATCACTTTCATAGGATAAAGGGATAAGTTTGTAGTCATTTACCTCGATGATTTGACAATTTTCTCTAAAACCGATGAAGAAATCTTGATCCATCTGAAACAAACTTTTGAAAAGTGTCGCAGGTTTGGTCTATCTTTGAACCCAAAGAAATCACATTTCACTATGCGGGAAGGTAATATTTTGGGCCATATCGTATCTAGGGATGGAATCAAGATTGATCCTAAGAGGATTGAAGCAATAGATACTATAAGTATTCCCAGAAATGTAAAAGAGATTCAATCTTTCTTAGGAAGAATAAATTTCTTACGAAGGTTTATTCCCAATTTCGTTGAGATTGTCAAATTGATCACAGGGATGTTGAAGAAAGACAACGGAGTAAATTGGACAACTGAGGCCAGAGCATCATTCGCGCATATTAAAAAATTCATAAGCGAGGCACCTGTGTTAGCAAGCCCAGACTATGTGAAAGATTTTCTTATCTTCTCATTTGCCTCAGAACACACTATCTCCACGGTGCTCCTACAAAAGAATGAAGAAGGATTCGAACAACCCATCACGTTTTTTAGCAAGAGCCTTAGAGATGCAGAAATGAAGTATGACATAATAGAAAAACAGGTGTACGCAATGGTAAAAGCATTAAAGGCATTCAGAACTTATGTACTACATTCAAAGATAATCGCGTACGTGCCTACCAGTTCTGTGAAAGATATATTGGTACAACCAGACAGTGATGGGAAAAGAGGGCGATGGCTCGCTAAAATCCAAGAATTCGATCTGGAAGTTAAACCGACCAAATTGATAAAAGGGAAAGGCCTAGCCAAACTCTTAGCTGAGTCAAATTTCAGAGCTCTTGATATCAATTTCCTACAGGGAAGCGACGAAGACACAGACCTAAATGAACTGGATGAAGGAACAAGTCCAAACAAGATCGAAGAGAAGTTCTTATCATCGGGATGGTACAGAGACATAGTGTTTTACTTGCTGGACCTAAAATTCCCAAATGAACTATCACCGTCTAAATGAAAAACTTTAAAACTCCATGCAGTTAAATATTGTATAGCCGAAGGTCAGCTATATTGGAAGGATCCACTCGGTTTCCTGTTAGTTTGTTTAGTCGAATCAGAAACTCAACGGGTTATAGATGAATTTCATGAGGGAGTCTGTGGGGGGCATCACGCATGGAGAGATACAACCTACAAGATCCTGAGAGCTAGGTACTACTGGCCGAAACTCTTTTCGGACGTTAATTCCAAAGTGTGTGCCTGCAACCCATGTCAACTATTCGCAGGTAAACAGAAGCTCCCTGCACTACCTCTAGTTCCAATCAAAGCTGAAGCCCCATTTCAACAATGGGGTCTAGACTTCATAGGCGAGATTAATCCCCATTCCAGTGCTCAACATAAGTGGATCTTAACAGCTACAGATTATTTTACTAAGTGGGTGGAAGCTATTCCAACCAAAAGGGCGACAAATTCGGTGGTAATCGATTTCTTGGAAGACAATATTTTGTCAAGATTCGGTTGTCCCCAAAAGATAGTTACCGACAATGCCCAGGCCTTTAAATATATGGCTATGATCAGTTTCTGTCAGAAGTATAACACTGTTCTTGGCCATTCCACAACATATTACCCCCAGGGGAACGGATTGGCAAAATCATCTAAAAAGAGCCTGGTAAACAAAATCAAGAAAGTATTGGATGAAAATAAAAGGTCTTGGCATGTGCACTTAAAATACGCATTATGGGCAAACCACATCAGCACTAAAAGGTCTATTGGCATTTCACCGTTTCAAATGGTCTATGGGATAGATGCTATTCTACCTATAAACCTAGCGCTACCAGTGATGAAGTTATGGCAAGATCAAAACGAAGAACCCAATCATGTAACCAAGAGAATTAATCAGTTGATTGAGGTTCAACATCATAGAGTTGAAGTTGATGAAAAGATGTAGAAGTATCAAGATGATATGAAAGCATTGTTTGACCGCAAGGCAAAGTACAGGGAATTCCTCCCGGGTGATTTAGTGCTAAGGTGGGATGCAAGAAAGGAAGAAGCCGCGAAGAATAGTAAATTTGACCACCTTCGGTATGGACCATTCAGGGTCTCGGCTCCAGAAGGAAAAAATTCTTTCCTACTGAAAAATATAGACGGAGAAGTCCTCAACGCCCCTGTCAATGGGCGATATCTAAAGCATTACATGACGTAACAGTCACCAAAAAAAAATAATAATAAATAAATTTGTGTACATATATGTGTTTTCATTTAAACATTGTTTTTTGATTTTCTGTTTTTCTTTTGTTCATAAGTTTTCGACACATTTAAGATAATATTCGTATTTTTCTTTTGCAGGATTCCAGCTACATATGAAAATAAGCAGGAGGAGTAAACTGAAAGTCGGTGTCAGAAATAAATCAGCATAAACAGGTGATACCTAAAGTAATTTCATATTGCACAAAGAAATTAAAATGAAAAGGTAAAGATGAGATTTCTCAAAAGACATGTTATAAAGGAGTGTTAAAGGAAACCGAGGTAACGCCATTCAAACTGCAATATTAGCTGAACTGACAGATAACATAGTTGTTCCTTGGTTTGATAATCGTTGAAAAAATTAAAACAATTTCAACGATTCACCCAATCTAAAAACAACCAGTCAAAGCAAATTATCCCCGAAATTATCTACAAGAGTCAGTTTTGAATTGTTTAACCTCCATATTTTCAGCCAGTAAATCACTACCCGGTATCCTTTCTATCTTTGGGTTTAACGTTCAAAAAGTCATCTTCTTTCTGTTTCATATACAAAGGGATAAAATTTTTTCGTCTCAACCTCGTGAGTTTCAAAACAGATTGTGGAAAGAAAGTGGGTCTTCACATCTATTCGATCCCCTGCTAAGTGAAGGAACGTTTAGAGTGATCCTAACTTTACTAGGTTTTTCAATGGCATCAAAGGATTGAAGCTTTCTCAAATGGAATGCCCTTAAAAAGTTATTTTCCTTTTTCTCCCTAAGGACGAAGATGTTGTGAAGGTCAAGGGAAGGTTGGTACCGAGTAATCAAAGTAAGCTGACAGACCTATAATGCAAAATATTACACAGATATCAGCCTTGATACAAACTGATTGCCCCCATCTTCACGCTCTAAAAAGTAAATTATAAGACAAGTGGTGAAAGGAAATACATAAATGATTGCCCCCACCTAGTCCAAGAGACGATGAAAGGAAATTCAGAAATGATTTCCCTCATCTCAACATTTAAATGCATAAATATATTCCGAAGTGGTGAAAGGAAATTTAGTAAAAAGGGGCCAGATAACCTCACCGGAGTACTGAACAGGCTCGCTAGTAGTGAAGCAATGTCTGAGATATCTGTAAGGATGTTATACATGAATATCACTCTACTATGGTAACCAATGCTTTTTAAGACCTGATCCACATCCCAAATTCAGACGGGACTCCCTAATTAAAAACATATAATATCATTCTTTTGATGCAAGCCGAGAGCCGCAAGATCTGTAGGGTCTCCTAGGACTATTTCGATTGTCTTAAAACATACCTGAATTTAGTAGCGAGAAAGGGAAAATGGTGAAACGAACTACAGCTATGTTTAAGAAGAGTATCTGTTTTTGAAAAAAAAAATCAAGGTAAAGAACAAAGTCTTTTTCCCCCTTCGATCCTCTTTTCTCGAGAACCTTTTCGCCTGATTGAGATTTTGACTCCATTTACCCAATATTGGCACGTGGTCTACTATTCTTCCCGCCTCACAAGAAGGCGGGATCCCTAGTTGGAGCCTATGTTGGAGCCGCCCTTGTTTTTCTAGCCCGTCAAAAATTTCATTTTTGATGCTTGAAATATAAAGATGGTTTTCTTTTTCCCTCTGAGATATCGAGACCTCTGAGACTTTGTCACATGAGCAACGATGATTATTCTACTCTCAAAACAAGTCCTACCTTTCGTAAAAAGGTTTCCTCTTTTTGTTCTACTTCGGGATCTCACAGGTCAGATACTATAACTCATGTAATTCACACGTCCCGAGTCACGAAACAGTGAAGTCGTTTTAAATTTTCACTCAAGACAGTAACAAGGGTAAAGTTTTCCTTAACTCATGATTAGACGTCATCCGGGTTTTGTGCCTCGGAGTTCGCCAAACCCAAAACTTTATTGTCATGGCCCCGATAGCCGAGAGCGCGAGGTCCTTATTTGAGTAACTCATGTCAGGGATTAAAGGCAAAAGCTAACCGTGGTAAAAAAATTCTCTCGGCATTTCTCCACTTGGCGTTATATTTTTCAAAAGTTGCACCGTCTAAACCCCAACTCGCGAAATCATGATACAGTTATAACGTGATTAATTAATCATTTAATCCAAGATTATCTTCCCTTTAATTAATTCATGTCATCGCGATCTCGCGGTTTCGCAGCTCGGCATGTAAATCTCCAAGAAACTCGTCTTCCAAGCTCTGAGTCACGATATGGAGAATATAATAATTATAAAATTAATCAAGCCCCAAATTGTGATTACCTTTAATTAACCAAGATCGATCTTCGCAATCTCGGGTGTTAGAGACTCAAAATGTTTAAGTAAAATCCCCGATATGACGAGTACCAAAACTTTGTTAACAACGGTAAAACCAGATTAATTAAGAGAAATCAAGGCGTATCCCATGCCTTGATGTCTGCATGATTTACGAGGTAGCCTTTTTCCCCCATGCGCCAATTGGAATTTTAAAACCGCCAAAATTTATGACATTAATGGGGAAATAGGGTAAATCGATGTATAAGATCGGATTTTTATGGCATTATTTATTTCCAAATGTGATTTGACAGACTTGTTCTGAAAGGTACCGAGTTTTTTGAGTATATGTAAGAGTTGCGTTTCATTATAACAAATACATTTTCATAGCACACAGAGCTCATCAATTCTGAGTAAACTGACTTCTGTATGTATACGAATATCTATCGCAGAAGAGCTAAAATGCAAGCTTCAACCATGGCTCCGCGGAAAGCAGCAAAGGAAAATGTTGAGGTTTCAGGACAAGGCTCAGACAATGTCTCTGATACTTCACCCCGAAGTATCAACTCGGTCCCTAACTAGTCATATGTTTCAGATATTCTGCAATCAGAATTGGTGGATTATTCCGATGACTTTGACGACAATGAAAGAGATGATATAACCACCAAGTACAAAATAGTCGTCCAATCCAGAATGCACAGAGTAGCAGCCAGGCCACGGTTGCTTCCATATTATGACATGGTCTAATGGGCATTGCATCATGTGGACATACCGACCAGGACTATCATGAACGAGCAGAGAGTCACCATCGAGACTTTCAGGCCAGAGCATCTGCAAACCATGTATAAGCTACCCGCGACTTCCAACCACACATATGGCGCTGACTTCTTGGAAGAATTCAAGGAGAAGGAATGTGTACAGTATGATAAAACCATGTCCAGTTTGATAAAGGATTGGGTTTCAAACACCGCGAAGTTCAGAGATGATACCCACGACATTTATTCAATCGCTTCGTTAGAACCACAGTATAAATATGTGGCCATGATGCCATGTCAGTTATATGGGAAAGAGGACACATCGCATTTTTTCTTGCGTGGGTGCCTCTAATGTTTCGGGTCGCAGAAGGTTGTTCCTTTAATTCGGAAAAGATGCTTTTGGATAGTTTGACCAATCGGGTCACATAGTACTGGGAGCAGAAGGAGAATGGGAAGGCATCATCATTCTTCATGTCCGCATACATTATGGATGCAATTTGTTCTATGACACCATTTCCATTGATGAGCTGGAGTTGGACTCCCGTCGAAGACGAACCCATACATGTATATCATGCAAAATTATGGGAAAACAAAGCAGAAAATTTTGCGTATGAAATTTTTAACTGGGTGATGGTGCCCCTGCATGTCGCCATTTTTGGTCACCCGCCACCCCGGATCTCGAACAACATAGTAAAAAATCTGACCAGCATCACAGACTGGTATGTAGAAGATGAATTTTCCTACCTCAGAGTTTTCGGGGCTTCTGTTCCCCCACATGCGCTGCCATTGTTCATTCCTGACAAGCTAACTTGTCGCGAGGTTGCCCGGCAAATGGTAATTGGCGGTGTAAGAAAAGAACTTAAAGGGTACTCGAAGAAGGTATGGCTATCATTTCCTGTTCGTTTGAATTCTTATTCTTTATTAGATTTTGGGCATGCCAAAGCTGAGGCCACAGCCCTGGAAGACCTAAATTTGGTCTCCATCGAATACAAGAAGCACGATCCGTAGAGGGTTGTGAGCAACCATTTGGAAAATTGCGGGCTCAAGAGATTTGAGCATGAAAATTCACCCTCGGATGACATTTTCCGAGGAGCAAGGTCCTACGAGGAGATTCTAGCCAGGATACAATCCTTGGCAGTCGAGGAAAAAGCCGATGTTCTGAAGTTCCAGGAACATCGACGTTGTTGTCTCCTTGCAGTGCTGTGAGGTGAGGGTCCAGGTACTTCGGAGACAAAACAGAAGGACGCCGAAGGCTCTAAGGATGCAACTCCCGACCAAGGAAAACACCAGGACAAGGGGGAACAAACGAAGAGTCCGGAAGTGGAGAAAAATACTACCGACCCACCGAAGAAGCAGAGTCTAGAAGCAAAAATAAAGACTCCCGACCCGCCAAAGAAACAGAGTCCGGTCGCTACTCCAGGAAAATCTATGAAGTAGATCGGGGAACCCATCACATCAGTCACCCCCTTGCAGTCGACGCAGGGAAATATCGATGCGGGATGGATATTCAATGAAGAATTGAGGCCCATAAGAGTAGAAGAACTCCCTTCGAATGAGTTTTTCTTCGATAAAAAGAGAAAGGCAGTAGTGAAAAGGGAATTCTATCAAGAAGGAGAGTCGACTGCCAAGAAATATAAAGTCCTAACTAATGGAAAAGACAAGAGAAATGAGCAATTTGCCACTGAGATAGCTAGGACACTAGGAGCATATGCCTCGACGAATCAATTTTCAGTCAGGCTCCTAAAAAACCAACTTAAAATAAAGAATCACCTCATTAGGACCCTTGAAGCTAGATTGGCCACAACAACAGAAACTGCTAAAGACTAGACGAGCGTGGGAATAGAGTAGGCCAGATTGGCCGATAAGAACGAGATAGAGATGCTCAAAACTAAGCTCGAGCAGGCACAGCTAGTGGTCCGGGATGGTCGGATGCAAGCGAGCCAACAAAGGGATTTGATCAAACAACTGCAGGCTAGGGTGGAGATCGCCGAGAATAGAATGATAGACATCGGGATGTTCAAATCCCAGGTGATCGAGATTCAGAGCAGAGTCTCTGCGGCACAACAAAATTTGGTCGCCAAGGTAGAAGCGATCAGGGACAACTGTCTTTTGGTAAATCAGGTTTCTGAGTGATCAGAATCTGGACCAGGGGTCTAAAATTTGCTCAATTTGCAAAGTGCTCGGAATGCAACGAAAATGGTGCCATT
>SNQJ01S0092040.1:14262-46201 GCA_010110895.2 Picea sitchensis | reverse complement strand
CCAGTCATATGTTTGGAACATCCACTATCAATATACCACGGATTCTTTTGTCTTTGGGCTGATAACACTAGTCCACACTTGTCATCTGCTTTCTTCTTCCAAACCTTGACATTTTCAGCAGTGGGGATCAAATTTGGCTTGTAATTCCTTAAGTGACAATTTGTAGCTCTATGTCCACAGTTATGACAGATGTAACATTCCGGTTCACTAAATAGAAGATCATAGTGATTTTTATGCTCATAACTATTGTTATGTTTAACCTGCGTCCTTTTCCCAGCCATCGCATGATTTATAGTCTGAGTTTTTTTGTTGCTTGGTTGTCTTGATCTTTGTTGTGGAAGATGTTTTTTCGTTGAATATATTGATTGTTCATATCTAAATATTAAAGAACAATTTATAGATTTGTGACCAAAATTAGAGCAAAAAAAACAATAACCATAGAAAAAACTTTTGTACCTTGAAAAAGTCTGTCTTCTTTGAGGAGGTCGATTTCTTTCATGCCGATAATCTCTCTGATCTACAGATTCGGCTTTGGTACGATTTCTTTCATTCCTTCTTGGTGAATGATTTTCTTTCTTTGTTTCTGTAGAGTGATTGTTGTCAATGTTTGAGGCTTTGACAAACTTGATAGGTTCTGTATTACTTGGATGATCACTACTTGGTCCTTCTTCATACCCCAATCCAAGTTTCAAATTTGGATTTATTTTTTGATTTAGAATGAAAGTTAATTCTTTTGAAGATTTAATACTTGGCAGATTTTGATGATACAATGCCTTAAACTTCTCCATTTCTTTTCTGGTTTTTACTATCTCTTCTTATAAGGCTGCACACCTCGCTTTCTTCTCTAACAATTGTTGTTTCAGTATGTCTTCTATTTTATTTTCCTCTTCTAACTCCACTTTTAGTAGAGAAAAGTTTTCATTAGGTTTTTCACCATTCATTTTAAACTGCATCAACAACTGTTTTTGTTTTCTCTTCTTACATGTGAGTCTATCAATTTCTTCCAAAGCACTGATTAATTCGCCTTCCATATCCACCATAGCTTCTTCATCATCCATTTCACCTCCTATGTACCCATTATCAATATCTCTCATAGCCATAATCATAAAATCATTCACTTTGTCTCCACATGATGAATCACTATCTATGTCTTCAGAGGAATTGTCATTATTTGCACACACACTTTTCTTCTTACTATATTTCTTGAATTTGTACTTCTTTTCATCATCAGAGTTCTGGTCCTTTTTCTGATGGGGTCACTTAGATGAAAAATGATCTATCTTACCATAGTTAAAACATTTTAAGAGAAGCTTGCCTTGATATTTTCCCGATCCTTTATTTAACCTTCTCACAATTTTTGCCTCAATATCATCTAAATCTAAATCAGTATTCTCATCTTCTTTAAAAGATGCTTCTCTAGTAATGGATTTATCTTTGTTGATTCTCATTTCATATACAGTTAAAGTTCCTAGGAGTTGATCAATGGACAGATTTTTAATATCATTTAGTTCTTCTATTGCAGAGACTTTTGGATTAAATTTATCAAGCAATGATTTTAAAATCTTCTGAACTAAAGTTGATTCTTCAAAGTTCTCACCAAGACCCTTCATGGCATTCACAAGTTCTTCAACTCTTAAAAAATACTCGCTAACTGTTTCATCTTCATTCATCTTTAGTTGTTCAAAATTCAACCTAAATGTTTGAAGTTTGGCATCTTTTACTTTCTCATTTCCTTCATAGCTGCTAATAAGGTTATCCCACATTTCTTTGGCAATTTGAAGATGCATCACCTTTACAAACTCAGCTTTTGCAAGTCCATTCAAGATATCATTCATTCCCTTAGCATTAAATCTAAATTCTAACTTATCATCCTTGGAAGCTAGCACAACAGGCGTTATGTATACAGTCTCTACTACATCCCAAACATCAGCACCTAAGGCCATTAGGTATGTTCTCATTCTAACCTTCCAAGAGGAAAAATTTGTTCCATCAAACAGAGGAGGCTTGGTGGCTGAAGTCCCTTCATGACTTGTCATGTTTAAGCTTACAGATCTATCTTTAGATAAAAGGAACCTGCTTTGATACCAATTGTTGAAATTACTAAGACAACTGAGAGGGGGGTGTGAATCAGTTGTTATTGTGCTTAAACAATTTTAAGTCTATTAAAACATTCTTAATGTTTCTTCAAGTGATCATCAATATTATACAACATATGGACAACATAAATAATGAGCATCAGTCACACATAAGATATACACAAAGACATATTTTCATGAGGAAACCCATAAAGGGAGAAAACCTCTTCTTCCTTGAAATGATAGGCAGTCTTTTAAGTTATGTACATCATATATAATTGAGCACCAAATCAATGTGAGGTTACTACCTCTATTTTACAAGATCCAACTTGTTTGAGAGCACCGAATCTCTGGTTTCTCTAGAACCCACTAGAAGGAATCATCAACTCCCTGAGTGTTCCAGCACCAACTAGATGGAAGCACCAACTTCCAGTTACACAGGCACCGACTTGTATAACAAAGAACCAATGTTCTCCCTTGCACTACCCTGCCACCCTGGTTTTTTTGGCTGCAACCAGATGGAAGCTACAACTCCCTGTGTTAAAGCACCCACTTGAAACTTTGAGGAAAATAGTCCTCCCTAGCACCTCCCAACCACCATGATGATGAATAAATGATTGAATAACCAACAACACAGATAAATCGATTCTTACCGCTTCTTCTCTGTTCTGTAAATCTGGTCCGCTTCTAACTGTTTTTCAATTCTTCTCTTCCTTTGTCTATTCTGCAATTATTCTCTTCCTCTGTCTATTCTGCAATTCTGGTTTGCCTCAAGTTGTTCTGCAATTCTTCTCTTGCTTCTGTCTATTTCTCATCTGTTACTCATCTCTAAGTTTTATCTCACACTGCACATACTGTTGGTCTCACACTATGCATACTGTAATTTTCTCTTTCTTACAATTCAACTCATTTTTCATTCAGAACGACCCAACCACACATAGTCACTGCGTGTTTCTTTTATACACTCCAACCGCTTCAGTTACCCCTCGAATCTCCAAGAAAACACATCATCAACTAAATCACCAACCATCCAAGAATCATGATTCAGTTCTGCTAACTGAATTGTAACTGATCGATTACCTGTGAGGTGAGATAGTAACCCTTCGATCAAGTTTCAAATTAACCAGCACCGTTGGATTAAATCCATAGGATTTTGTGTTTATCTCATATGTCCAATAGCTGTGACCGAGCACTAAAAGGAATTTGAATTTCGTGATCTCGAATCTCGCCATTCCTGTGATAAAGGGTCTCGAAACTCCAAGTAACGACCGCTGAGACTCCGAGATGGAGCTTAGCACCACTAGCTTCTTCCCCTCATGTGACCACTGACGATGACCATAGGTTGCGCCAAAAGGTGCTTCGTATTTCATGAACTTATAAACTTCATCGAGCCTGATCAATGGTCAAGATATCCAATGATCCTATGGTCCAGATCTCATCGCGATCTCACATATCGCAATTCTTGTGATAAACGGTCTCGATGCTCCAATTTGCAATCGTCGAGACTCCGAGATGGAGCTGAACACCACTAGCTTCTTCCTCCATCTTTAGCAGATGTAACCACTGGCTGTAACCTCAGCCTTATTTGAAAACGCATTTCGCACTTTCGTGTTGCAGGTATTCTGTGATGAGTCTTCTCGACTCTCCATGTCACGAACTCTGCAATAGAGCTTGGCTTCTCTAGCTCTGCTCTCCAACTCTCGACAATGTGACCATGATATATTACCACTCACCAATCAAATGAGAACTTCACTCCTTTGATGTTCTAGTTAGTGAAATGATCATATTTCTCTATGTTTCCTATGGAACCAACGGTCGAGATATTATCACAATTTCACCACATGTCCTTGAATCAATGGTCCAGATCTTATCATGCTTTTGCAACTTCACGGGCCTTCATCATTCCTGATCAACGGTCCATGATTTTGATGATTCGATGGTCCAGATATTTTCCTGATCTCACATATCACGAGTTCCGACACCATGCTCCGTTGATTCCTCCAATGTGAAAGTCAACGAAATTCCAATCGCTTTCCATGTGTCCTATGACTCCAACGGTCAGGATTGTTATCGCGATTTCTCATATCGCGAGTTTGAACCTCTTTCCTTTGGATTTCTTGATCTGCGAAACATCGAAACGAAACCTTTTTCATGCTTTGACTGTTTTCCTCCTTCTGATCTTACACTGCTGATATTTCCATTATCGCTACGCTACTGATCGTGCTAATCTTCACCAGCTGATCGTGATGATGTTTGCCATCAATTAAAAGCACACATACTCTGCCTTTGTCTAAAAACATGCCAACACCCCACCCGTATAATCATGTATTGATTTGTGTTAGGCTTGGAAGGAGGGTATAAGGTGAGTCTCTTGGTAGAATTCCTATGGGAGGTATTCATGTCACCTGATTTGTAGCCAATATAAGGAACAACTATGGCCAACCATGGCTTTCCCAATATCAAAGGATAACATCCCAAATTGGATCTCGGTTGAAGGACCATAAAATTTATGGGATACTCATAAGAGTATATAGAAATCATTGCAGCTTTTAGGATGCCCTTGGGATTAATGGTGGATCGATCATCCAACTCAAGGACCGTAGGATTTTTCTTTAAGTTGTACAATATAAGATTTTCAATGGTATCCTTAGACATCAAATTAATGGAATCCCCTAAGTTGATTAGAGTGTTTGAGATAAGAAAATTATTTATTTGGACATCAACTATGGGGCTCCAAAAATATGCATATTTAGTGGTAAGGAATTTTATGAGAATCAAATCTCCTACATGGCCAATCACATGAATAGTTTGAGGATATTTTATTTTTCTACTAAGTTTCTTTACACACATTTCCTTAATGGCTATGACATATATAGAGACATCATTGATCACTTGAAAAAAGAGAATTTTCACACACACATTCCTTAACTCTCTTAAGAAGTCAAACTTAGGCTGAGTGGGGAGTTTGTATAAGCTTAAAATCTCTCGGTAGGGAGGAATTTGTGAAACCCATGCTAACTGTGGATGATATGAAATTCTAGGAGAAGTAGTTTAAGGTGTTATGGGAGGAGTTTTAGTAGAATGATTTATTGTATAATATTGAAATTCCTCCTTATCGTCTTCTATAATAATTAGAGGATTGTTTTCATTTAGGGTTCTTCCTTATTTCAAATGGATATCTTGGAATTATACATGGGAGAAAAAATAGCCAGAGTAACTAGAAAACTCAATAGTGTAAGTGCGTTGATATTTTTTATTGTTTGGGTTAGTCGTGGGTTGTGCAGGAAGTTGAGGTATAGATGGAGGGTTATTTGCATACAACTGCAATTGTTGTTGTAGGGTCATTCGAAATGGTGGAAACTATGGTTGTTGAGGAAGTCTTGCAATTAACTATTGTTAGTGTAAAGTCCCCCACCTTAACTGAGGAACATTACTTGGGGAAGATACACATAAATTTGAAAATTTATTCTACTAATCAAATCTTGTATCTTACCAGATATAAATTAATACATATTTAACTAGATTTTGATACCCATAATTAAATTCATCTACAACATTCTAAATGAACATGAATGCAACTAATAATTCATCTACAATAGCACATAAAATCATTCTCATACACATGATAAAATGTAAAACCATAAATCTCGTAAGATAACTCAGAAAATAGATAAACACTCATCTTTTTTTTTATGTTTGTGCAACCAGATACTTGAAAAGAACATTCCACCCAACCATAGAATTGTTTTTCAAAATCTCAACTTCAAGTCAACCCTGAGCTGGGGCTAGGAATCCACAAGACAAGGGTGTCTCTCACATTCCACGCATAGCTCAAAATCCCACAATCCACCTATACTATCCTACAACTATCTCGAATTTCCTCCAGATCTCTTCCTCTTGAACTTCTCAACCCAAGGAATGTACTCCTTCATTGCTCTCATTCCATGGAGCATCCCATTCATTTATCAGGGTCTCTTTGGCACATATAATAAATAATATCTCTGTTGGGAACTGTAGGAAACTCACCGCCATGAAAACTACTGGCAACCAACAACAAACACTTGTTGTTACAGAGAAACTTCCATAGGAGTTCACTCTTTATTCCTGACAACCTGAATCTTCAATATTCAACTCCATAATACTCCAAAAACACTCAATCCTACAATAAAATTCTCCCAACGTTTTTGGCCTAGCTCTAGTTCTCTTTTTCCTTGATCTCGACTTGTTGTTAATGAAAAGACAGAATGTGAAAACTACATATTCTCTGCCATACGAATTTCCTCTATTTTCTGAAGAAATTTGACTTCTCACTCTGCCCATTTTTTATTATACTACAACCCCATGCTTCCAATAACAAAGGATGTGACTTCTACACCCACCCCATGATAAGTATTCAATGTTTGGGATCTCATACACTCAATTGAAAAACAGAAGGTTGTCCCAATGATAATAAAATTCAGAAATTTAGATTTTTCTTAATACCCACAATTAATTTCTTCCTTGGTCCCCTTTTAGACACTCCTAGACATTCATCTCTCTTGTGGATAAATCATCCCCCACCTCTATGTTGATTTTTATATAAGATGATATACAATCGATACTTTATTACAATGATGAGTGTTTCATATATATAGAACATATGGTGACCATCCATGAAAGGAATTGTCCCTTAGATAGTACATAAGTGCTTATTTATTATATATATTTATACTAAACTGACCTCCACAATAAACACAACTTTTCACTTTTTACTTTTCACATTAGGAAGACCCACCATAGTTACAAAATTCAACACTCTCTCTTAACTAGGAAGGTATTCATAATCATCTCCAAGTTGGTTGTAATATGATCACTCCATATTAGCCTGGAAGGTATTTGTCATCATATGTAACATTAGTAGAAACCTTCCATATGATCAGGGAGAATGTCTTCTTGATGTTTTCCAAACATCAACACTCCCTCTCAACGAAAGAGATATTATTCATCATGCCATGCTTATCTCTGAAGTATCAAAACTTCTCCCTAGACTCATGAAACATGATTTCCAGTATTGGGAGATGTCTCTCTCCCACCTGACCTGAGGGGAAACTCCCTCTGTGTCTCCCCCTCTGAGCCAATTGACTCTCTCTGAGATGAGGCTCACTATGGGTCCACATGTGATAGCATCTAGCATCTTGAGTCTTTATTATTCCTTGTCAAATCATCATGACTAGGAAAAATACTACACCAGGGTCATTCACCATAGGAACACAATTGTGAGTGAATGTTATCCCAATGCTAATTGACATGTGAAACGAAACTCAAGCACCTTGAGTCCATATTATTTATTTTCATGATCAAGGAAGCACTACACCTCGACCCATTTACCACGAGTACACCTTGTTGGTTTTGGAGCCTGATTCATAGGTATTTGTTTTCATTCGTGTTTATAGCCCATGAATATTGTACACCCCTGCACATGGGGGGTTGTAGGGGGGGGCCTACCACCCCTACGGGGTCCAGGGGGTTCATCGCCCTGGTTGGGGAGTTTGGGGCATATTTGTTTTCTTGTAAATGTATATTGTAATTTCATAGTAAATCTAGACCGTTCATTATAAGGTCGCAAAAATGACGGTAGAAGTTATGTTAGGGTTTTTTTCCCTAGAAGGAAACCCTCTTTTATGAGGGAATTGTATTGCAACTATGTATCATTGTGGATATTTTATTCTGAGAGAGGAGACTATGGAGAAAGAAGAGGAAGTTATAATGTGTTTGTTGTAGGTTGTATCCCTTCATTTGATGGATAATAAAAAGGAAGGAACTGGAAATTTATCTGGTGGACGTAGCCCACACTGGGTGAACCATGTATATTTGTGTCTCTATTGTATTGTGTATATTGTGTGTTTTATTTCCGCATTTTTTTTTATTTTATTTCTCCGAGATCCTGTTTTTCTAACAATTGGTATTAGAGAGAAAGGTAACTCACAGGAAAATAGGTTCCTGGTTTGAGTGGGAGAAATGGTGGAAGATGGAAGGTTCAGTGTCGATAAATTTAATGGCCAAAACTACCAGTTATGGAAGATGAAGATGGAAGATTATTTATATTAGAAGGATCTATTCCTACCATTGGGTGGAATAGAAAAAAATCTGACAACCATGAAGGAGGAAAAATGTGGAGTTCTTGACATAAAGGCACTAGGAGAGATATGACTGAGCTTGGCAATGTCGATGGCTTTCAATATTTCGAAATAAAATAAAACGAAGGAGATGATGGATGCATTGGCTAAATTGTATGAAAAACCCTCGGCATCCAATAAGGTATTTCTAATGAACATATTATTTAATATGAAGATGTAAGAAGGTGGGCATGTTGCATATTATTTAAATGAATTTAATACAGTTACTAATCAACTAATTTATATAAACATTGACTTTGATGATGATGTTAGGGCTCTTATAATATTTTTCACATTTCCATAAAGTTGGAACAACTTGGTCGTGGTTGTAAGTAACTTTGTATCTGGTTCAAAAACTTTAAAATTTGATGATGGTGTTGGCGTTATCCTTAGAGAGTAAATGTGATGGAAAAGAACACGTGAGACATCAGGTAATACGTTAAACATGCAGAACAGGGGAAGAAAAAAGTATAGAGGAAAGGGATCAGGGAATCACATGAATTTTAGGAAGGTAATATCCAAATCTAGACTGGGAAATATAGAGTGTTGGAATTGTCGGAAGGAAGGACATCTAAAAAAAGACTACTGAGCTCCAAAGAAACAAAGAGATGGACAACAAGAGAAAAATTAGGAAGAAAATGTAACATGTGATGTGTTACAAGATGCTTTGATTATTTTGTTAGATAATATTTAGGAGTCTTGGGTAGTAGATTTAGGGGCTTCATTTCATGCCACACCCCATAGGAAACATTTTCTAGATTATGTTCAAGGTGATTTTGGACAGATTCATTTGGGTGATGATGCACGATGCAAAATTGTTGGAATGGGAAAGGTAAAAATAAAGAAAAGGAATGGAAACCAATGGTTTTAAAAAGAGGTAAGACATGTTCCAGATCTAAGGAAAAATCTAATTTCAACAGGGAAGTTGGCAAGTGAAGGTTGTATATCCATATTTATAGATAAGGTGTGGAAGGTCACCAAAATATCATCGATGATAGAAAAATGAGAGAAGGTAAGTACATTGTATTTATGTATTGGTAATACTGACTCTTCGATATATTTAGCTTCTAAAGGAGTGGATACAACACTGTGGTATCATAGGCTTGGACACATGACTAAGAAGGGGATGTAGATACTTTAGAAAATAAAAAAAATTCCAGATATTAAACAGATTGATTTGGATTTCTGTGAGCATTGTATTTATGGAAAAAATAAGAGATTCATATTTCTTAGAGTTGGAAAATAAAAGAAGAGTGAAAGGTTAGATCTTGTGCATACATATGGGGACCAACTCAGGTATCATCTCTTGGTGTCTCTTGTTATAATGTTACTTTTATAGATGATACAACTAGAAAAACTTGGGTTTATTGCATTCGACAAAAATATGATGTGTTTGATACTTTTAAGAAATTGAAATATTTGGTTGAGAATGAGACATGAAAAAGATTGAAGTGCCTCGGATCAATCAATCGAGGTGAATATTGCAACAAGGAGTTTGATGATTATTGTTCATACCATGAGATTTGTAGAGAGAAGACAGTTCCAGGAACACCATAAGAAAATGGTGTGTCAGAAAGGATGAACAGGAAAATCATGGAGCGTGCAAGGAGTATGAGATTGCATGTAGAGTTTCCCTTACAGTTTTGGGTAGATGTTGTAGATATTGTTGTTTACTTGATAAACAAATGACCTTGAAGTTCTTTGGATGGTATCATTCCATAGGAGGCATGGACAGGTAAAAAGTTAAACTATTCATTTTTGAAGACGTTCGATTGTGAAGCATATGTCCATATTGATAAAGAAAATAGAACAAATCTTGAGGAAAAATCCAAGAAGTGTACCATTATTGGATACAATGTTAATGATTTTGGTGATCTCTTATGGGATTATGAAAATCACAAAATCATTAGGAGTAGAGATGTCATATTCAATGAGAAGGTCATGTACAAATATTAGTTGTAGGGAAAGAAACATGAAAAAAAAAACTAGAATACACAGTGCTTAATGAGATCACTGAAAAAGAAATTCCAAAGGTACCGAAAAATCAAAATGTACAATAAAAGGAGCAATAGGTACCCCAAACTCCTGCAAGTGTTGTTATAATAACTACCAGGTTAAGTAGACCCCCTGAATTATACTCTCCTTCATTATGTTATTTATTGTTGATTGATTCTAGTGAACCTGAATGTTATGAAAAGGAAATGCAAGTAGAAACTAAAAATAAGTGGGATCAAGGCATGAAAGAGGAAATGGATGCCTTGGTAAATAACCAGACATGGGATTTGGTTCATTTTCCTGCTTGAAAAAGAACATTGCGGAATAAATGGGTTTATAGGTTGAAGGAATAAGATGGAGGAAAAACGAGACACAAGGCTAGACTTGTTGTAAAGGGGTTTGCACAAAATAAAGGTATATATTTTGATGAAATGTTTTCTCCTGTTGTTAATATGACTTCAATTAGGACTATTTTAAGTTATATGTAAAACCAAATTTTCTACATGGGGATTTGGAGGAAGAGATTTATATGCAGCAACCACAGGGGTATGAGGTCAAAGGGAAGGGAAATTTGGTATGCATGTTTAAGGAGATCTAGTATGGCCCAAAGAAAGATCCAAGGTAGTGGTATTTGAAGTTTGACAGGTTTATGATAGAACAAGGTTATAATAGATGTCATTCTAATCACGATGTTTATTTTAAACAGATAGAAAATGGAAGGTACATTATCTTGTTATTTTATATAGATGGCATGCTTGTTGCAGGGTCTAATATGAAGGATATAAATGTTCTCAAGAAGAAATTATCTAATTCATTTGTGATGAAGGATTTGGGTGCTGTAAAGAAAATCCTTGGAATGAGAATAACAATAGACAAGAAAAATCTCAAATTGACATTGTCTCAGGGTGAGTGAATAGAGAAGAAGTTGGAGAGGTTTAGAATGCAAAATGCAAAACCAATTAGTACATCTTTGGCCAACCATTTCAAATTAACTAAAGAAATGTGTCCCGAGAAACAAGAGGGGACAAAATACATGTCCAAGGTCCCTTATTCATCAGCATATGTTAGCTTGATGTATGAGATGGTTTGCACAAGACCAGATATTGCACATGCAATGGGAGTTGTGAGTAGGTATATGAACAGTCCATGTAAAGAACATTGGGAGGCAGTACATTGGATTCTTTGGTATTTGAAAGGTACTTCTACTCATGCATTATGTTTTGGAGGTTAAGACATTGTTCTATAGGGATATATTGATTCAGATATGGTAGGTGATAAATATAGAAGGAGGAGCACCACAAGTTATGTTTTTACTATAGGTGGAACACCAATAAGTTAGATATCGAAACTACATAATATTGTTGAAATTTAAAAAATAGAGGCAGAGTATGTTGTTGCTACAAAGACTAGTAAACATATGATTTGGTTACAGAGGTTTATGGAGGAATTGGGAAAGAAGAAAGAGAATAACATGTTGTACTATGACAATGAGAGTGTCACTTGTAGTGCAAAGAAATCAAGCTTCCATTCGAAGACTAAGAATATACATATCATGTATCATTTCATATGATCTGTCTTGGAATATGGACATTTGAAGCTGGAAAAGATACATACTAGCCAGAATCTTGCAAACATGTTAACAAACGGAGTAACCAGGGAGAAACTGAGTTCTTGCTCAGTTTCAGTTGGTCTTCAAGCATGAAGGTGAAAATGAGAAATTTTCCAGGTCCAAGAAAGATCATAGTCCAAAAGATACAATAGCTGTAGAGTTGTTGAGATCAGTCTCCAAGTTGGAGATTGTTGGTGGTGGAGTTTGATTATCTTCTTGATTCATAGGTCTTTGTTTTCAGCCGTGTTTATACCCCATGAAGGCTATATACCCCGAAATATTGTACACCCCTGCACATAGGGGTGTTTCAAAGGGGGCATGTTCCCCCCTGCAAGGTTCAGGGGGTTCATCCCCTCGGTTGGGGGTTTTGGGGGCAAGCGAGCCCCTGAAGGAAAAAATTCCTTATAAATATATATTGTAATTTCATGGTAAATTTGGACCGTTCATTACGAAATCGAAGGAAAAAAATTCCTTATAAATATATATTGTAATTTCATAAATTGGACCGCTCATTATAAGGTCATATATCCATGGTAGAATTTATATTAGGTTTTTCCTTGGTGAAGGAAACCTCTTTTAAAGTGAGGGAATCAGACAGATTTGTGTATCATCGAATTGTTGGTCAGGAGCCCCGATTATCTTCCCCGATTCCATAGGTCCGCTTACCGTGTTTATACCCCTACGAAGTATTTTATACCCCCAAGCATGTACACTTTTCCACAGTAGTGGGAGTGCGTGAGGGGGGTACCCTCCGCAGGATCCAGGGGGATATCCTGGCTAGGGGTCTGGGGCAAGTGGGCTCCTGAAGAGGGTTCTCGGCGAAGCCCCCTAAGAAAAAAATTGCCTTGTAAAAAGTATATTGTAATTTTGTTGTAAATCTAGACTGCTCATTATATGGTTGCAGATCTAAGAGTAGAGATTATGTTAGGTTTTTTGCCCTAAAAGGAAACCATCTTTTATGAGGAAAATTTATTACGACTTAAGTGCATGATGGTGAATATTTTGAGAGAGGATGTTGGGAGAGAAAGAAGAGGAAGCTATAACGGGTTTTGTTGTAGGTTAGTCCTTCACTTTTTGGATAATAATAAAGGAAGGACTGGCAATTTCTATGGTGGATCGAAGCTCATTACTCAGGGCTAACCACGAATCAGGTCTCTTGTATCAGGTGTCTTCTCGTGGTTTTAATTTATTTGTTTTATTTTAATACTTCCATGGTCCTCGGTTTTCTAAATAACCGTATCGTAACGATAGGTTAACTCGCAGGAAAAGAGGTTTCTTGGCTCGAGTGGGAGCAATGGTGGTAGATGGAAATTTTAGGGTCGAGCAATTTAATGTCCAAAACCACTACCGAAGATGCATGGAAGACTATTTATATCATAAGGACCTATTCCTACCATCGAGTGGAGAAAGCAAAGAATCCGGTGGCTATGAAGGACTAAGAATGGGAGATTATTGATAGAAAGGCTCTCAGGAATGATAATGACTAAGCCTCGAGCATCTATGGTTTCAAGATTTTGAAAGCAGAAAAGACAACAGAGGGTTTGATAGATGCATTGGCAAAATTGTATGAAAAAAACCCTCAGCATCCAATAAGGCATTTCTAATGAAGATATTATTTTAATATGAAGATGTCGGAAGGTGGGTCTATTGCAGATTATTTAAATTATTTTAATACAGTTATTAATCAACTATGTTCTTTAAAAGTGGACTGATGATGAGGTTAGGGCTCTTTCTCTAATATTGTGCTTTGGCCACGTAAAGTTTCCGAATGGCTTGGCTTCATGGTTTTACTGGCTCGTTCAAATACTTTAAAATTTGATGATGTTGTCGGTGTCATCCTTAGTGAGGAAATGCTACGTAAAAGGCCGGTGCGGAGACATCAGAAATGCTGAACATGGAGAATAGGGAAGACAAAAGGATGAGGAAAGGATCGTGAAACCACTGGAATTCTAGGAAGGGAAAATCCAAATCCTTATTTGGAAAGATAGAGTGTTAGAATCAGGAAGAAAGGACACATTTGAATAAAGATCTAGGCCCAAAGAAACAAAGAGATGGACTACAGGAGAGAAATCATGAAGCAACAACAGTGATGTGTTATAAGATGCTTTCTGACTTCTTTTCAGAGGATAATATTTCGAGTCTTGGGTAGTATATTCAGACCTTCATTTCATGCCACACCATAGAAATTTTTTCTAAATTATGTTCAAGGTGATTTGGATTGTGTTCATTTTAAGGATGATGAACCATGCAAAATTATTGGAATGAAAAAGCAAAAATAAAGCTAAACAAATGGAAACCAATGGTTGTTGAAAGAGAAAACATGTTTGCATTGCTAAAAATCTGATTTCAACAAAGAAGTTGGAAAGTGAAGGATGTGGTATATCCATATTTACAGATAAGATGGAAGGTCATCAAAGGATCACATGGTGATAGTGAAAGGAGAGGAAGGTAGGTACATCAGAGATCTATGTACTTGTAATATTGACTCTTCCATCTATTTAGATTCTACAAGAATGGATACAATACTATGGCATCATAGGTCAATACTAAGGAGTGAGAAGGGCATGTAGATCCTTCACAGTAACAAATTTGTCAGATCTTAAACAAATTGATTTTGACTCTTCATATCAGGTTTATGGAAAATAAAAGAGACTCATTTCTGAGTTGGAAAAGAAAGAAGAATGAAAGGTTAGGAGCTTGTGCATGCTGCATGTATGGGGACCATCCCCGTGTATCATCTCTGGTGGCTCTCGTTATTAGGTTATTTTTATTGATGATGCATCTAGAAAAAACTTTGGTTTATTGTATTCGACAAAATCTATCATTTTTGATACTTTTAAGAAATGGAAAGCTTTGAATGAGAATGACAGAAAAGTTTGAAGTGTCTCGCATCAGATAATGGAGGTGAACTGCAGCAAGGAGTTTGATGATCATCAACATACCATGGGATTCATAGAGAGAAGAAAATTCCATGAACACCTCACAATAAAATGGTGTGTCAAAGGATGAATGACACCCCTACGAGCGGTATGAGGCTTAGAGGATCAAGATGCCTAAGCCCTTACAGTTCTGCAAAGATGTTGTAGATACTATTGTTTACTTAATAACAGAGGACCTTCAAGATCTTTGGATGGTTGAATTATAGAGGAGGAATGGACAGAAAAAAAGTAAACTATTCTTTTTGAAAACTTTCAGTTGTGAAGCTATTTGTCCATATTGATAAAGAAAATAACAAAGCTTGAGGCAAAATCCAAGGGGCGTACCCTTATTGGATATAGTGTTAATGATTTTCATCGCTTTATGGGATTATGAAAATAACAAAATCAGTAGGAGCAGAGATATCATTCAATGAGAAGGTCATGTACAAAGATCACTGCTGGAAAGAAACAGAAACCGGAAAAAACTAGAATACACAAGGCTTGATGAGATCACTAAAAAGAAATTCCAAAGGAACTTCAGAAACTAAAATGTACAAAACGAGAATACTCAAACACCTCTAGTGTTATTAAGGTCTACAAGGCTAAGTATAATTCCCTAACCATACTTCCTTCATTATTGAGTATTATTTATTGTTGAATGACTCTAGTGAACTGTAATGTTATGAAGAGGCAATGCTAAAAGTAGACACCAAAAGAAGTGGGAGGGACAAATGAAAGAGGAAATGGATTCCTTGAAAATAACCAAATTTGGGACTTGTTTCAGTTGCCTACAAGAAAAATAACATTACAAAATAAACCCATTTATTTTGAAATGGGTTTACAAGTTGAAGTAAGAAGATGTAGGAGAAAAAGCTGACAAGGCTAGACTTGTTGTAAAGGGCTTGCACAAACAAAGGTATAGATATTGATGAAATATTTTCCCATTGTTAAATGACTTCAATTAGATCATTTTAAGTCTTGTGGCAAGAGAATATTTTCATCTTGAACAGTTAGATGTAAAACAACTCTTCTCCATGGGGAATTTGGAGGAAGAGATTTTATATGCAACAACCACAAGATATGAGGTCAAGGAAGGGAATTTGCATGAAGGTTGAAGAAGATATTGTATGGCCTAAATCAAGCTCCCAAGGTAGTGGTATTTGAAGTTTCTCAGGTTTATGACATAACAGGGTATAGTAGATGTCATTCTCATCAATGTATTTATTTTAAAAGTCTAGAAAATGGTATTTTATTATCTTGCTATCAGATGTAGATGTGACATGCTTGTAGTTGTGGACTAATATGATATAAATAATTCCTGGGTTGAAGAAATTGAAGCCAATTCATTTTCGAAGTGAAGGTTTGGGTGCTACAAAGAAAATCCTTTACATGAGAGAATAACAAGAGGACAGAAATTCCAAACTTCCACATTGTCTCCGTGAGTACACAGAGAAGGTGTTGAGAGGTTTAGAATGCAGAACGCAAAACCGCTTAGTACACCTTTGGCCAGCCATTTCCAACATCCAATGAAATATGTCCCAAGACACAGAGGAGATAGAATACATGTCCGTGGTCCCTTATTCATCAAGAGTTAAGGTACTTTGATGTATGCAATGGTTTCAGACAAGACCGTGACATTGCACATGCATGGGAGTTGTATGTGTATATGAACAACTGTGAAGAGCATTGGGAGGTACAGCCATGACATCAAAATACTCACTTTGATAGTACCGCAAGTGTCGCCATTACAAAGGTCACAAGTGTCGTATTTTTTCTCACAAGGTCTCAAGTGTCACTTGTTGCTCACAAGTGTCACAAGTGTCGTGGGAAGTATATTTCATGATGCCTATGTCGTGCCTATAACTATTACATGAGGAGGACACTTGAAACACTCTCAACATTTAATGAAGAGGAGAAATGAGTCAACAAGTTTGCAAACCTTTTTCCATCTCAGCTCCTAAAATCGAGTTTTTGAGGGAGCGCCCCTATACTCCTCTCTTATGGGAGAGAGTCAGGACATCTCTTCTTTACACTGCCTGGGAGCATTATAAAGCTCCTCTATCCCTTTTGAGGGAGAGATATGGATTTTGAAAGAGCTGGCTCCCCCCTAAAGCCTGCTTCATAGGGAGAGCTACAACACTGATGGTCCTTTTGAGGAGAGCGCTACTTTTATTCTAGGCAACAATTGAAATAAGGAGATGAATGGGGGAAGGATATTTTCATTCTTGGAAGGATATTGGATTCGAATCCCTAGTCCAAATGCATGATCTTAGGGAAGATCCAACCAAGGAGGAAAAATACTCAACTTCCCCAAGGGTATATCAAGTGGTTAAAGCCTCCAAGGCTATATAAGAAAGCTTTCTAACAATGGTGAAAGAGGACTGAAAGGAGAATCACCCCAAATTTATGATCTCATAAGTGTGGTGTTGGAACAAAGATATTTTGGAAGGTGAGACCTATGATCTCATAGGAGAAATCAATGAATATTTCATCATTCGGATCGTGGATATTTCGAGAATCTGTAGACAAGGAGGACTTCAAGAGCTACTACAATCAATCCATGGATGTAAGCAATGTTTTTTCCTCACATATAATTTGTTTTTACCTGCTTCTTTCAATCTCAGGCTCAATCTCATGAATTTGTCTCATTTATATATAGATCTATTTTCAAGCCAATATCAATAGAGTAGGAAGTGGTTGCAATGTTGTTTTGGTCTACATGTGGCTCATCGAGGAGCCAAAGATCGAGCCTCTAATTCGTGATGGTAGGAAAACATCAGATTAAAAAGTTACAGACTCCTTCCTCCTCATGCATTAGTTTGTATAGGATTTGAAAGGAAGTCAAGGTCCATGTTAAGCACTTTCTGGCTTAGATTTAAGAGTCTATCTCTTTGAGGCACTCCAATTGCCCGGGGAGATTTTCCTACAATAGCAAGAAGTGGATTCTTGGCATTTGAGAGTTACTTGTCAGCATCGGTGCATTATGTTTTGGAGGTTCACAAACTTTCACGTGGATATGTTGGTTCATATATGGGAGGTGATAAAGACAAGAGGAGGAGAACCACAGGGTATGTTTTACTATAGGTGAACAACAATAAGTTGGATTTAACTGTAGTAAGGTTGTTACACCTCTACCAATGTGAGGCAGTATGTTCTTTCTATAGAGGCTAGTAAAGAAATGATTGGTTACACAGTTTTATGGAGGAATTGGGAAAGAAGCAGGAGAATGTTCTAAGTTGTAATTGCGGATGGCCAGAGTGCCATTCATCTTGTAAAGAACTCTACCATTCAAGACTAATCATATACAAATGAGGTACCATTTCATACAATATGCCTTGGAAGATGGAAATCAAGATGGAAAAAGATATTAATACTAGCTTTTCATAATACTGCAAACATGTTAACAAAGGAGTAACCAGAGAGAAACTAAATTCCTACTCATTTTCAGTTAGTCTTCAAGAATGAATATGAAAATGAGAATTTTCCTCGTCCAAGAAGGTTCAGAGTCCAAATATAGGCAATGGATTTTTGTTGAGATCAACTTCCAAGTGGGAGATTGTTGGTCAGGAGCCCGATTATCTTCCCTGATTCAGAGAGGTCCTTTATTTTGAGCTTGCCGTATATCTCATGAAGTATTTACACCACATAAGCATGTACACTCTTCCATGCAGGTAGCAGAGGGGGGTAATCCTTTCCATTTAGGTCTCAGCTATCCCTCAACTCCAACTGGGGCAAGTGCCTCAGGATTCAGGGATCTAAGCCCTACAAAATTGTCTTGTAAAGAGTATTGTAATTCTCATTGTAACTGACTCATTCATTATAAGGTCTAGGATCTAACTTAGAGATTATGTTAGGGTTTTTCCTAGAAGGAAACCCTTTTATGAGGGAAATGTATCGCGGGCTTGTGCATGATGCAGAATATTGTATTCTAAGAGAGGACCGTGAGAGAAAGAAGAGGAAGCTATAACGGTTTTGTTTTAGGTTGTATCATCCCTTCATTTGTTGGATAATAATAAAGGAAGGACCTCGCACTGGTGGACGAGTCTAAACTGGTGAACCACGAACATGTGTCTCTTTGTATCAGGTGTCTCTCTTGTATTGTGTGTCTTCTTTTTTTTGTTTATGCATTTGTTTTATTTTATTGCTCTCTGGTCCTGTTTTTCTAACATGAATATTGTCTTCTGAGAGAGGAGACTGTGGATAAAGAAGATTAAGTTATAGCGGGTGTACTATAGGTTGTATCCCTTCATTTGCTAGATAATAAAAATAAAGGATCTAACAATTTATTTGGTGGATGTAGCTCACACTAGGTGAACCATGTATATCTGTGTCTTTATTGTATTGTGTATCTCTTGTGTTTTATTTCCACATTTTTTTATTTTTTTTTATTTCTCCACGATCATGTTTTTCTAACACACCTTTGTGTTAAATGTATCCTATCTCCCTTGGTATGTAGCCCAATCTAGGATAATGTTCCTTCTATGCTTACTTTGGACATTCACCATAGGTACACCCCTGTGGGTTAATGTATTCTCGATGTTTGCACACACTAGAGGAGCACTAGTACATCAAGTCTTCTATTCTTTGAAGACTACGCTAGGGCCATTCTCCACTGGTAAAATTACCATGACCAATTTTGGTATAATGGCTACCCGATGTTGAAACCTCAACACTCCCTTTTAGCTAGGGAGGTATCTTTTCCATGAATTATTCATCAAGCTTCCTTTCCCACCAAACTTCCTTTACCATGTTGATTTCTCATATTTTGAATGGAAGGAGGCAACTCTCGTTATTCCCGTTATGCAATTCAATGTAATTTGGGAGGATCACATGTGATTCATTAATTTTGATTCTACATCAATAAATTCCATGTCATGGCGTTTGTATCCTTCATTTAGGTGTTCTCTGCTAAATGGAATTTTTACTTTGTTTTTAAGCAGTGAATTCTTAGACAGCTTCGATGTAAAAACTTTCAAGAAAATTCTCAAAGATGATGTCACAATCATTTCTTCTTTGCCTTACACTCATTTGATGTTGAGGCTCGTGGACGAGAAGATAAGTCATCTCTGCATTAGCCCCTAATTGATTCGATATCTCTACCTTAGGAAGGTGAGTGCATAATTTCTTCAAATTCTCTGAATCTCATCTTGTGCAATAGTTTATTTAGAATTTGTCAATTAAAATAGAAAGTTGACCATTATCTATCCATGTCAGTTGAACAAAGAATGAGTTATTCTTCTTTGAGGATTGGATTTGAGACTCTCCAAGGATATTCCTTCTGATCTTCAAAATCTCCATTGCAAGGTTAATGTTTTTGTTACCTTTTGCAATCGGTAGGTAAAAAAGATAGGTTGTTTGTTAATACAAAATTGTATGTTTGTGTTCTAGGTATCCTTCCACACCTTAAGGTTTTCAACACCAATTCAAACACAAGAAAACATACTGGCAGAGAGAATGTGGAAAGAGGGTCCTTATATATATCTCCATTTATGTATAGAGAAATATGTGTGCGTGAGAACCTGAAGCCATAATTCTTGTTTCAATATAGTACATGACAGTTGCAGAAGTTCTCCTCGTTGGTCAACATAATTTATTCCATGCAAAAACTAAAACGATGAATGGAAAACCAACACACTACTGAAAACACATTGCAATGATCCACTCAAGCTATCTACCATTTTCCTGGGCCTTCTCATGAGGGAGTCAGGCCAAATCCTGCTTTGATACCATGTTGATTTTTATATAAGATGATATACAATCGATAGTTTATTACAATGATGAATATTTCATATATATAGAACATATGGTGACCATCCATGAAAGGATGCATCACTTGGATAATAAATAAATAATTTATTATATATATTTATACTAAGCTGGCCTCCACAATAAACACAACTTTTCACCTTTTACTTTTCACGTTATGAAGACCAACCATAGTCACAAAACTCAACAATCTATCCATATTCCTAGCAGCTAGTATCACATTATATTTATTAAAATAAAAAAAAATACAATTCACATATTACATCGCTTCGACACAAACATATCCATATATAGATTATGAATTAATTAAATTGAGGATTATAGTGGGGATATTACAGTTGGTTTCCAAAGGAATAATTTCTCCATAATTTCTACCATGGATGGCTTTGGGTAGGTGTAGGTACCAATTTTTTGTAAGGCGTGAATATATACCATGATTAAGATGGATATTTCATTCGTGGGTTAGTCCAAGAAGCATTATAAGACTGTGAATGGTCTTGAACCATACCTAGGGGGAAAGGTTTCCAAGATAACTTATGGGAAACAAGGAAGATATGTTGGGTCTTTGCATTTTCTCCTTGATATAATAATTTTAATCCTAGAAGAGATGGACAACTTCTAGCGATATGATCCTGCTCACAGATCCAACAAATATCAATGTTATTTAATGGGAAAGCTTTCAAGGGGTTTTCCTATTCATTTAGAATACAATATTGACAAGGCTATCTCTACCTCTTTTCACTTCCTTTTGTCTTGTAGTGTTTCTATATGTGAACTCAAGGAGATAGCAATATCAATATTAAAATATTCTAACTAGTTTCCAATATCAACCCAAGTGATGCCTCGTCTAGATGTTTTAGTGATCCTAATTGCAATGTCTCTAGGTCCCTTCCCTTGCATGGAGGTTCCTCTTGAATATTGTTTGCAAATATCACAAATATTATCATAGAGTAGCTAGGAAACATCTCTATCCCCCATCAAATTTAAAATATAAATGCACATATTTATAATTCCTCTTAACAAAACAACTTGCAAGGTTTCTTTATCCAACTTATGTGGTTTTGACCACTACAAACTGTATTGGAATCGTTATACATAATATTAAAAAATATCATCTTCTTTCTGCCTCATCCTAAACATCTCTTCATTGTGATATTTGTCCTTGCAATAGTCATACTAATCATTTAGGAACGTCTTCTTCATGTCTTCCCAAGTTTTGATACTATTCCCACCAAGTCCATAATCAAGGGCATTGTTGCATTCTTCAAGATGGCGATAAATAGTTTCAATTGATAGGTATCTGTAACATAATCGTAGATTCTATAGAGGAAATTAAATTTGAAAAGGAATTTATCCATATCCTCACTTTCCATATGATTTAATTTTGGTAGGGATGAGGGAGGGATATTCTTCACTTGTTCCAAGCGAGTCTTTAATATGGAATTCAAATGCGATAGTTTCTTCCTTAGTGGATCTCATTCCTTCTTCTACTACCATATTATACCAAAGGTTTGTAGAATCAAGAATATATTGTTCTAATAACTTATTAGATAAGGTAGAATCCTCTTATTCTTGGATGGGGTTCAATTGAAATTATATATCTAGTTTCCCATTGATAAGATCTTCTAAAATTTCTAGTTTTGTAGATGGAAGTACATTTTTTGCTTCAACTAACACACTAGATTCTATTGTAGAATCATTTGGATTTGTCAATTCTATAGTTGTAGGTATTGTTTCCTCTTTTATTGTTGAAAATACTATTGTTGTAGATCGAACTACAGGTTCCTTTTTGTGAGAGTTGGAAGTCCTTGCACCTCCTCCTTTTGTTGATTTTATTCAAGGTGGTTAGTAGTTTGGGTGTCTCTTACTATGCCATAAAATCAACCTTTTGAATGTTTATCTCTATTCATTGAATACATATGATTTAATTCAAAACAATGCATGGGATATTGTAAAGAGAAGGTAGTCAACAATTATTTTTGTAGATCTCAATACCATGTATTTCCCTAAAACTAGTGCAATAAATACTTATTAAGTCTTTGGTAACTCCCCGAAAATCATGCCAAAATGATGGTATATTTAATTACCCTTCTAATTTATACAAAAAATAGATAAACAATTATAAATTATTTTTTCAACTCGAGGTTGTTGATTACTTGTGAGTTACCGTGCAATGTATATAAAGGATAAACTTTCCTATATTTCAATAATTTATTGTCAGGAAATAAGAGACACTTCCACACTAAACCTAGAAAAGGAGAAGAATATCTTTCAAGAATGTAAATGAAAAAGCAATCACACAGTACACAGAGATTTTACCATAGAAACTCAAACTAGGAAAACCAATATTCCTTGAGTGTTTTTCTCTCTTGTTGTCTTATTCAATATGAATAAAAGGTTAAATTTCTAACCTTGGTCCACACCTAATACACAATCAACATCATACCCTCTTTCCCACGCAAGAACAATCCTGTAGCCAATCTGTCTTACATCTGCATGACTAGCAACCTACATCTAAATATTTCTCTAAACATTGGTTATCATATGATTTATTCATTCATTAGCCTTTACATACTTAAAACACGCCTCTTTATAGCCTTTACAAAAGGAAAAACCCTAAATACTTGATGTACAAAAATGGTTAGAGATCCATGTAGATCATTGGCTACAAATCCTGCAAGTCTCGAGATTCTGTTACAGTCGAATCTAAGATGTATTACTAGTCAACTACTAGTCAAACTTCATTTGGTCTACAGTTAGTCGCCACATGTCTTCCTATCAAACGCATGTTGGTTGACCTCTTTGACTTTATTTCGATGACTTTACCGTGTCAAAATTCCTTGACCTTCAAATTTTTCTTTAATTGGTCGATTCACCTAGACCTTTGACTTGTTGTTGATCCACCTCAACTTTGACCTTTAGTCAATTCACCTAGAATAGACTTTGATTGCTAAGAATATAAAAACCCAAAATTCTCCCACTTTTTTTCTTCTTTGTTGAAACATGAGATTCCTAAACTTTTGTTCACATACCCAGGGTAGCAATTCCCATTGCCTCTCTGCACCAAGAGAACTTCACAACACTCACATTCTTGGTCAATGAGTCTGATATGTTTTCCAACATGTCTACTTTCTTCAGTAGAAACTTGTTACTTTACACCATGTCTCTTACGAAATAGTATTGTACATCAATGTGCTTCTTTTTCAAATGATAAGAAGGGTTCTTTGGAAGAAATATTGTTCTTTTACTATCACAACTTACTTTCATATCTCTCTACTCGAACCCGATTCCTGAACACAACCTTTGAATCCATATCGCTTATTTTCTTCCATGAATGTCTACCATGTATTCAACTTCTGTTGTTGACAAGGCTACAAGTGCATGCCACTTAATCATCCAACTTATTTCTCCATTGAACATCTTGAAGACATATATGTTGGTCAACCTTCATCGATCCAGATCTCCAACCCAGTCAGTGTTGACAAATCCATGTACATTTAATTTACCACTGGCACCTCCAGCTATTCCTTGATAGCATATAGCATATTCCTTCATTCCACACAAATTCTTAAATACTCTCTTGACAACAGTCCAATGCTACTTTACAGGTGTCGACATGTGCCTAATCAACACTCCAACTGCATGGGAAATGTGTGGTCAAGTGCAGACCATCGCATACATTAGACTACAAAAAACACTTTCATAGGGAAGAAATGCGAGGTACTCTATTTATTCCTGTGTCTTTGGACACTGCTCAACAGTTATCCTTTCTCCCACAAGAATTAGAACCTTCATTGGTTTGCAATCCGACATGTTGAATTGTTTCAGAACTGTTTTAATATATCTCGTCTGATTCAACCAGAGCTTTCTAGTGGCTTGATATCTCTCAATCTCCAATCCTAGAATGAATTTATCTTCTCTGAGATCCTTCATGTCAAACTTGGAGGGTAGCTTCTTCTTTACCGCCTTGGAATATATGCAGTGATTATCTTTGCTTCTCACAAATACAAAACTAAGGATGTATGTGTTGAACTTTTGGTACCACATCCTTCGAGATTGTTTTAAACCGTAGAGGGATATTTTCAGTTTGCACACCAACTCTTTCTTTCCTTTTAGTACAAATTGTTCAGCATATTTCATGTAGATTT
The DNA here is from genome assembly GCA_010110895.2 of Picea sitchensis. Classification (NCBI taxonomy): domain Eukaryota; kingdom Viridiplantae; phylum Streptophyta; class Pinopsida; order Pinales; family Pinaceae; genus Picea; species Picea sitchensis. The sequence goes on along the minus strand of SNQJ01S0092040.1, from coordinate 21,535 downwards.
CTTCTTCCAGGTCCCCATGTAGGAATGTTGTCTTCCCATCCATCGTTTCTATTTCTAGATCGAATGTTGCAGCCAAAGACATTAGTACTCTAATAAAATTTATTTTTGTAATAGGGGAGAAAATATCACTGAAGTCGACTCCCTTGACTTTGGAATAACCTTTCACTATCATTTGAGCTTTGAACTTCTCAACTTATCCTACAACATTAATATTCTTCTTGAATACCCATTTACTACCAACGATATTTCTTCCACTAGGTAACTTTACTAAATCCAATGTCTCATTCTTGTAAAATGATTCCATCTCTTCCACCATGGCGTCCTTCCATAGTTTACCCTCTGCCGAGTTGATTGCCTCATCGAATGACTTGGGATCATTGTCGATGGTAGTTAACACGAATGTAGAAAGAAATTCAGGAGGACAATACCTTTCGATTGGTTTTCTTAACATTTTTTACCTCCTTACCATCGGAGTATGTTGTTTGATCTCTTCCTCAGATTAAGTCAACTCATCTGAATCATCTCCTCAGTTCAAATCACATCGTCCCAATATTATTTTCGGTAAGAACAACTTCCTTAGGCTCGGACTTACCTCCGACTTCTCTGAAGACCAAATCTCAATTGTAGATTTTTCTCCTTGATGTAGGATCCCATGGATTATATATTTTCATTTCTTCTTTGTACCCATTGAAAATACATTTGACTGCCTTCTTGTCTAGCTTTCTCCTCTTTTCGTTCAGAACATGCACAAATGCATCACAACCAAATACTTTGAGATGTTTCACTAAATGATTCTTACCCGACCATACCTCATGTGGAGTCATGTCGACGAGCACTGAAAAAGGAGACATATTCACCTCCTCCCAGAATTCTTGTGCGATCCCAATACCACTAAGCATGCTCCATGCCTTATCCATCAACGTTTTATTCATTCTCTCAAAAAATCTATTTTGTTGTTGGGTATATGGTGTGGTATTTTTTCGTGCTATTCCACACTACTTACATAATTGATCAAATTATTTTACACATAATTCACCACCATTTTTAGTTCTCAACACCTTAATCTTCTTATCTATCAGGTTTTATACAAGAGCTTTAAACTCTTTAAATTTCTCGAAAACCTCTGATTTATTCCTTAGGAAATATATCCATGTCTTCCTGGAAAAATAATCTATGAAGGAGAGATAATAGATGGATCCACCAAGTGAAGGAATTGAAACCGGGGCAAACACATCACTATGCACCAATTCCAGAATCTCAGTTGCCCTTGTCGCTCTAGGTGGAAACCTCACCCATTTTTTTTTTCCATATATGAAATGTTCACAAAAGTCGACTTCTAAGCCACATTCAGGAAAACCTTCAACCATACATTTTCTATGAATAGATCAAAGCAATTTTTATCCAATGTGTCCCATCCTCTCATGTCATATCCTAGTTGTGTCGATTTTATCATGTCTTGTCGAGTCGGTTTGTACCGACATAGCCTGATTCGGGTCAAGTTGAGTGGAATTCAAGTAGACTTTAGGAGCAATGATGTTGTTTCATCCAATTGAATCGACATTACCGAACAGTTTGTATAGGGTTCCAATATGAATTCCTTTCATGAAGAACATCACACCTCTGACCACCTTTCATGAATCCTTATGAAACAAAGTGTGTACCCAAACATCACTAATATTACTAAAAGATATCATATCTATTTCCAAACTTGAAATGTTTAGCACACATGGAAGGGTTATTTTCCTGCCATCCTGCGGTATCATTCAAACTCTTCCTCGTCTGAAAATTTTGGTTGTTGAGTCATCCCCCAAGAACACGTCACCTCCATCATATCGTTCATACTCATAGAACCATTCTCTATGTCGTTTCATATGATATAATTCTCATTATTCGATCAACCAAACTCCTTGATTCGACTATGTGTTGACTGACGCCAGGTACAAATCACCTCCCTTATCTGTGGTTGTCTTTCTCTCAATAGACTGATTCTTGTCGGATTCCGTACTGAATTTCATCACCCTCGACTTACATTAATTTTTTTAATTCCTATCTTTATTGCATTTCCAACATATTCTTGACGTCACCTCTTGTTGCAAAAACCCTAACTCAATTTCTTGAATAACTCTCTAGGTGACGTCATGCCTCTAGAGGTGACACTTTTCCTATCCTAGGAAAAATGTTTGGCATGTGGGGGTTAGTTTATGTTGTCCAAGTCATATTCAAGTCCTTCAAAGTTTGATCTCTCGCATCTGGCATGCGAGCTCTTGGCATCCACCTGTGGGCTTCAAGCCCCATGGAAGTCCAAGCAAGGCTTGTTCTTCCAAAATAGTCAACCAACTAGGTCCTGCAAAGACAAATAATCATGCCCCAAGGATGTCAAGTCATAAATCATGATAAGTGAATCCAATCAGTAAATGAACCACCTAATCATGTGCATCAAATATCACTATGCCAAACAATTAAGTTCTCAAAGACATTATGAAACTTGTCAAGCTTGAATATGGGAGGGTTGACCAAGTGTCCTATTGGGTAAATATTTCCCTAGTTCAAGGAGAGTTTCCAAGATATCCCTCTCTAATCCATGTAAAGTGGGTGAAGTGATTAGGTTCAATAATCAATGGGAATAGGGATCATGACATACAAGAGGAAGTAGTGTCTCATTCATGGGTGCCTTTGTAAATGGTGTGTGGTACCTTCATCTGCAATTCACTTTTTCCAAGACCATTATTTTTCCCTTATTTCATTCTTTCATAAATTCAAGGAAATATTGAAGGCCACTTCCCTAGCGTGGTGTCCAAATGATGGCAATGTCACCCGCAAACACCTAGTGGAAATGCGAAGGTTGGCTCATAATGAGAGCGCCTTTCTCTCAACCATGCAACTGAGAGACATTACTCTGTCTTGGTGACCAAATGATGGTAATTCCATACCACTAGATATTCATGGACATGATAGGGAGACTCGTGATGAGACCTCCTATCCTCCAACTAACCTTTTAAGCATTTTTAATAATATTTTTTGTGTGTCCCCCTTTTCTCAAAGATAAGTGTTTCATTACTTTCTTGGGTGATCCCTGGGAAAAGAATCTAGAAGGTTCATACATAGGATTTTATCTTTTACCCAACATCAATCCCTCTGGGTCTTCAACCACTTCTTCCCATATAATGAGTGACAACCGCTTCTTGGGTCAATAAACCATAAAATCCCAAGAGATAAGGAAATGGAGGAAATAGTGATGGAAAGTGGTAAGTATGGTCGGGAATGGTACAATGGCTCTTAAAGGGAGTTCCTAGTAGAAAAACCATCCCCAAGGAAGACCACCTTCTAGGGAACAATGTCAACCACCAAGGTGAAGTATGGAAAAAGGCATAATGTCCAATCATATACCATGAAATCTAGATATATATAAGATACAACATACTTTAATGCCTTAAAAGGACATGATTCTCACCATAATACTGACTTGTACCTCATGGAGCAAGACCCACTTCCTTCCCAAAGCCAACTGATGTGGTGGATGCCATCTAAAAATCTGTCACCTCTGTGGTGGCGAGAAGGGTCTCCATTTGTGCAAAAGGATATTTTTGGTGATGTAGTCTCTTATTAGTCCATATCTGCAACCTGAGGTCCTCGAGACACAATCTCCTTAGTTATCAAAAAAATGGGGATAACACTCCCTATAGCCATGACTAAGCTATCCCACGAGTCTAGAAAAGAACATAATAGGTGTAACATCCCGCTCTGGTGCACTGATAAAAGTTATTCTTTGAGGACACTTGCTTGCAAGTGATCTGGAATATTATGATATTAAAAGATTTGTCCTTGATTATGATGCGTTATGATAGATGACATGATATTTTACTGCATTGACATAGACAGGTGCTATTGACTCAGTTTTACTAAGTGTGCAGGGTTTTGGACCTTGAGGATGCAGAGGGATCGACAAAACCCTTGGATTCTGGATCGAGTCAGGGAGTGTGCTATTGGGGTTTGATTGGGTTTCTGTGATTTTATTACATTTGATTAGATGATATGATGTGGACATATCTGACATGATTGTTGATGATGAAGGCTGACAATAGCTCGCCGACCAGACTCACATATGAAGTAAAGGGGCCACAGACATGACTACCAGAGAGGTTAAGGGAGAGGTCTGGACAACAACCCTGCCACAACCTACTAGCACTCCCGCCGTGGTTCGAATTGTAGGTTAATGATTACCTAGTTCGAGAGGACCCACGATGCCGCGAGGGAAGACTGTGATAGTCACTTGTGATGATTCTAAGGGGCATGCAATAAGGTGAGGGCCTTATTCCTTAGAAGCCCTTAGTCTCCCACAAGTTCACATGGAAAAGTGTTGATGCCAGGGGTTTTTGATGTCTACCAATCATTCAAGAAGCGAGTGGAAACCTTGGAGCACATGGTGCATCCTGAAGGGAACGTCGCGCAAAAGAAGCAAAAGGGCGAGTGGAACCCTTGGAGCACGTGGTGCATCCTGAAGAGCATGTCACACAAAAGAAACAAAAGGGTGAGTGACAGCCTTGGAGCACGTGGTGCGTCCTGAAGGGCACGTCGCACAAAAGAAGCAAAAGAGGCGAGTGACACCCTTGGAGCACGTAGTGTGTCCTGAAGGGCACGTCGCGTTGATGATGATAAAGGAAGGAACCTAGATGGCCCTAAGACAATCAACACTTTAAGAAATTTTAAAACAACTCCCATAATTAAATGTCGCCCAGTTCAAAATCCAAGTCCTAAGTCTAAAAACTTCGCTAGGGGAAGGTTTTGTGTACAATTGAGAAAATATCTATATAAAATTATAATATCAAAAAGAGTAAGAAATTAAATAAAATCAGTGGATAAAAAAATTATATAAAGAAAAAATTAATTATTTTTAATTTTTGATAGTTTAAAAAGAGGTTGAATTAATAATAAAAGGGAAAAAAGGGTTAAATTGCAACTGTCATTTTAGCTCTAATAAAAAGGGGAAAGAGGGAAATTATAATATTTAGGAAACTAGGGAATGGAGGTAACTTAAAAAGGGAAAGAGGGGAACTTATGGTAAAAAATCAAGGTCAACTTAGTAAAGAATCTGCAATTAAGAACCTTCTAAATTGAACTAAATTAGCAACTTCATTTCAGGGAAAGTATTTAAAATCGGTAAGGGAATCCAGGGACACCTAGGAGTAAAAATAAGAGTAACTCTAGGTGGGTGAGGGAAATAAGACAAATTAATAAACTAAAGAAATTAATTATTGGAGGAATGTGGGGGATGAATGACACTTGTACGAAGGAGAATTTTTAGAAGATTTTTATTAAAACTTAAATTAAATGAGATTTAGGGAAAGTTGGGAGTTCTAAAACTCTATAAAAGAGAAGAAGAAGAAGGAACAAGGGGGATCAACTGTTAGCATAACATTACACTGCCGGATTAGTGACTTGATTGATTACTTGTGCAGAGTTGGGTTTTCCCAGCTCGGATAGGAGTGGTAGCTTAACCTTGCGAGGGGAGCTGGGAGCTAGACGTACCATCTGGATAGTGTGTGGCCCCTTTGCGGCTCAAGGGGCTGAGGGGGAAGTAGAGTACCCCTAGCGTTGGCTGGGAGGTACCGGTGTAGTCTCGATGGTCGGCGAGCAGAAGCGGCATGGAGCGCGCAGACGACACTCAGAGCAGGCAAACAGGCAACGATACACATTTATGTTGATTGATAGAATGTTGTAGGATGTATATTTGGATTTGCTGGTGTATTGAGTAGGAAACTATTGGTGTAGTTTTATGACTGAAATTTTATAACTTGGTTGATTTATTGGTTGATTGATCTCCCTGTGGTGTTGACTGTGACCCTTGCGCTTCTCTCACCATGCTCTTCGATTTACATTTTTGACTGCGTCTTATGTATGCAAGGGTAATTTAACTCTATATTGATGATTCTGGCAAATTAAAATGTGATTATTTCATTTCTTGTGCATTAAAATGTGATTAATTTTACTCCCAACCTGCAATCTCTTCCTTGAACTCGGTATTGCTTATTAGGTAAATCTAGGGTGCCTTGAAAACAATTGATGGCAGCCATGCCCTTCCCGTGCTCTGCATCTCTTTTCATTTTCATTGGCTGAAGTATCTGGCGAGTTACCCTTGGTTACTTCACTCCCAGACTGAATTTTACTTCCCTAACTGTGTTTTCTTGCTGTCAGCGATGTTGTATTTTAAGTTACAATCTATATGATGTTTTTTTAAAAATGACGAATCTACAATTTATATTTCTGGGTGATCTACAACTGTGCCTTACGTTTGTTTTCTCTGTGTTTTTCTGTTGCATTTCCATGCGTTCCAGTGCAGGAAACCCACTCGAGTCAACACCCTTCTCTGCATTTTTTTTTATTCGTATATCTCCGCGATTGGGGAGGATACCCACACGATGTCAACCACTTAATTTTGGCGTTTGGGGGGTCGTATATCTCTGCGATTTTGTGGAGTATACCCACATGAATTCGACCACTTAATTTATGTGTTTAGGGGTTTGTATATCTCTGCATTTTTGTTTGTATATCTCTATGATTTTGTGGAGGATACCCATAGCCATTCGAACCCTCAACTGACATCGATTTACCTTTTTTATTATTATTTATTTTCTACATCTCCGTTCTCTGATTGTGTGTGTTTCACCCTGCTTGATTTGTGTTAAGTTATTTATTGCTAGGTGTTTGTGTGAGACTGCATTTTGTTTATTGAAATTATTATCATATCTATTGAAGACTTCGTTCTATTCTTGATATATTTGAGTTAATCGATGGCGCGATAAATTTTTATTACGACTACAATGACGTATGAATGCAACAAGTATCCAAGGATTGATTAAGTTAAATTAAGAGATTATTTTCCTTTTATTTCATCAAACCTTGTTTTTAAGAGTAATCCTGGATCGTAAACCCTTCCAAGAGATTTACTTGAGAAATGCTTACCTCTAAGCTGTAAAATCCTATTGAAGAATTTTAGTTTTAAGTTTTACAATTATTCAACTACAGAAGTTAATAACCACTATCATGGATTTAATCGGAAGTTTGGGTATATTCTTTCGCTCAAAAAAAACTTTGCTAGCAGGATAATAATTATTGCGTTGATTAACAAAAAGAAAGGGGTCTGGAATTTGATGGGAAATTATATAAGTATTATTATAATGCAAGATACCAGATATATAAAATATGCAGAACAGAAATGAAATGCTAGAAATGACAGAATAACAGTAAAATATCCAGCATAATCTTCACAATACAC
>SNQJ01S0092040.1:0-14252 GCA_010110895.2 Picea sitchensis | reverse complement strand
TAAGAACCACTTGTATTTCCTGCATGTATGAATCCCTCAACCACGGTTTTATGCGCGTAACGACAGATCTTTGTGGCTTAAAGACGCCGGAATACGTCTCTACCCTGAAAAAAAAATACCCACAATTTCTTCCAAGGAAAGTTCTCTGATACCACTTGCAAGATACCAGATATATAAAATATGCAGAACAGAAATGAAATGCTAGAAATGACAGAATAACAGTAAAATATCCAGCATAATCTTCACAATACACAGAAACGATATACGAAATAGCAACAAAAATAGAACTTTGAATCAGATAGTAATGTTTACAGGCCTCTTCGAGGGGGAAACCTCCAGTCGAGCAACGCTTTGTTACAATAATATCCAAGCTAGGGTTCTCATACCCTCGACTCCTATTTATACTAAAAAGAAGCATCTAGAGGAAGATTCTTCTAGAAGCCGAAGCTTCTATTACGTCTTCTTACATCCGCCTTATTCTATTTTATTGAAAGGTCTTATTAATATTGACCTTTATTACATCCGAATACATTGATCTACCTACGTGCGGGTTAGGACCTTAACATATAACCATATGAAACATTCTTATATGTATCCTTAGATTTCTATCTATGCACACTAAAACCTGGTGAATATATTAGTACTGTTGTTACATTTATTTGGAAATTTTAGTTTTATAAAATTTATCTATCAAACTGTCACTAAGGCACCAAAACTGGTCAACATTTGGCAATGGCGAACCTTTTAGTCCTGTTAGCTCTTTTAATCTGGCATTGGTGAAACTTTTAATCCTGTCAGCTCTATTAATCTGGCAATGGTGAACCTTTTAATTCTGACAGCTGCCATTGATGGCTGCCTCTGTGAGGCATGATTTCTATGCTACACACACCGGTTGCCCTTGTTCTGGCATGCACTCACCGCTGCATGCTTTTATTGTTATTTGATAACCCATACTGTGTTATTAAGGTGTAAATATTCGTGACTGTGAAATTGTTATTATAATACGTAAAGGTATTGTCAAGGAACTGATTGTTTATGAAATATGTAATTACTATATATTGTTAATGTAACACGAAAGTGTAAAGTTACTATTACTTTAATCGCAATGCTATCGTATTATAAAAGTAACGATATGGTTATTTTATGGTCATGTTATGGTAGTTTCATCGTTATTGCTAAAAAATAAAGTATAAGGTCCTTGTTAATTTAAATTCAATGCTATTGTAATATAAAATGTAACGATATGGTTATTTGATGGTCATGTTAGTTTAGTTCCTTTGTTATTAATTACAAATAAAATGTAAAGTCCTCCTTATTATAATTGCAATGTTATTGTAATATAAAAATCAATGATATGGTTATGCTAGTGTAATGTTATGGTAATTTCATTATGATTGATAACATATAAAATGTAGGGTCCTTGAATCTAAGGGCAATCAATTATTATGATTCAGTAAATGGGGATTGACAATTAACTAATTGTACATTATTTAAGGTTGGGTTGGTAACTCGTCGATTAATGTAAATTAAATGGAGTAATTCGTCTATAATTAATGTCATTGAGTCTTAGATAAGGCCTTGTATTAATAATGGTTGGTCATTGTCGGAGTCCTTCTGACTTGCATCTTCTGGAGAGGACGAGGTTGTGCATTTAATTATTGTTGTACTTAATTATTGTTGTTGGTGCAGCCGCAACCTCTGCGTCGACAAAGGCCTCTGCGCTAACCTCCCGGTCTTAAGGATCGTCAAGTTCTAACTTCGAGCCAGATTTTCTCCTTCGATTCTCCACTGGAATATTCTTTAAAATTGACCCACAGGTCTTTTCTACTGCTCAGCAGCCTCTAGGCTGATCACCATTCTCCGTCCACAACAGACAAATGGAAAATCGGGTTTTGGGGTTTTCAAAATCCTGATGTCATGACCTTTTGGTTCCTAATTTCCCAATCTTCACTTTTCCAATATGCTCAAATATTCAATTAGTCTCAGGGCTAGGCTCGTGGTCCGCACGACCTCCTTTTCATATGACCTTGCTTCATATGACCTCAGTCTTACCACCTTTCAGGATTTCGAGGTTTCTGATGTTGAAATGTAGGCAACCTCTTGTCCTCCGTATCCCCGATTCTCTGAATCTCGATATGATGTCACTAGGATGCCTTCCACCGTAAAACAAAATCAACGGCCATGATTGTTTACTAAAATCAATGGCTCCGGATCTCCCTCGGGACTTCGCGATTTCAAATAACGAAATGCTTTTGGTTTCGATTTCCCCGATCTCTCAAATGTCGATTTCCCGATATGACGTTTCTTTCGGGACTTTTCCCGAAAGTCGTGATTGTCGCCACATGTCCTCAAGGATGGACGGTTCTCATTTGCTTAGGGGTTTTCACTGCAGAATTCTCGATCCCTTGTTATGATGAGATGACATTAGTTGGGGCCTACAATGGAGCTTTCCTCCACATTGGGATTTTGGACTTCACAATTTTGAGATGCAAGAGTTGTGTGCCTTCAAGATCTGTGAAACGCCGAACCCCGACTTCTTCAGATATTTTGACATGCATCCCAAGTGGATGATCGGTTCAGATCGAGCCTTCAAATTCGCCAAATGCGAAGTCAAACCACTCACTTATGTGAGTCCCAATGACTGAATCACTGATTGAGTGATCGCACGGCACGTGTCATTCCTAAGATCCATGACTGTGATCCTCTCGTTGTTTCGTGATTCAAAGGGTCCATACTCTTGCTCCCCAAATATCCGATATGTCAATGGTTCACGATTCTGCCACCTGTCCCAACAGATGGACAACCCTGAATTGGTCGGGATTTTCACATTGGATTTCACGATCTCTTGTCCATGGGATTTCCGATTTCCCGAACCCCGATGCCTCAATATCCCGATGTCTTTCGGGGTTTTCACTTTTCTCATGAGGGTTTAAACCCTGTGTAACTCCTGCCAATTCGGACGACTGACGGGTAACTGGGTGATGATCCAACGGCTCACAATCCCTAGAGCTTGGACTTCGGACATAGTCGTAACCCCCTCGCTTCTTTGTCAGATCGGACGACTGTCGAGATTTCGCTAATCCCCTACACACGATTTTGACTATCTGTTCTTCCTCCTCTAATGGTTTCAACGAAGTGAACCAAGGACTCTTCCTCAGATTTAACCACTTGCCACAAACTCCTGATGCCTTCTAATCACTCGGTCTGCATCAAATCCTTGTGATGCCTTCAATAAGTTTAAAGGATTTATCCCTCCTGAGCTCTCTCACACCTTTGAGTCTTAAAGAAGACCCTTGCACGTGCTCCTTGCGGAAACCTCCAAACACCTAGAGTGTAAATCCCTCGTCGACCTTGCGCATGATCTGTAGCAATGGCCTCTCAACAACTTCTCAGGGTTTCAACCCTGGTCCCAAACTTGGTCTATGCACACCTTGCACGAATTTTGTGCCTAACTGCACCTCTTGTGTGAGTATAAGAACAAGTGCTATCCCTCCTAAGCCTCTAGAGACAGATCTCTGAACCTTCTGTCAACTCACTCCTTGCGAATAGTTCAACTACAGTCCTTGCAGGAAATCTTACTTAGACAGAGAGACAATTGAAACTCATTTCACTTTCCCTTTCCTCTCAAATTTCAATGTTTAACAAGAAATCATTCATACATAGCATAAAAGCAGATTGCATGATAGAAAGAGCAAAACATCTATGAGCATAACATTTAAAGATGCATACACAGAGAAGATATGAACATCATGAGTCTGAATCACATCTTCTTTGTATTAATTCAGAACTTTTGTACATGGAGTCTGCTACACAGCTCTCTGCTTCTCTCCTATGCTCTCTTCTTCTACTAAGGATAATGTTACAATACACAATGAGGGTGTCTATATCTGTTTTTCCTCCATTCCTAAAACTATCTAATCAGAGAATTCAAAGCTACCTACTATCATAAATGCTTTCTACCTACTATGGACGAGATCGGATCGCTCAAGGTCCTTTACATTATATAAGTACGCCTCTGCTTAACTATCTCATTTAAGTTTGGCACATCCAATCTTCAAAAGTTTTCAAACAATTGTCATGTGCTCAAAATGTGTTGCGCTTGACCCACACTCGCTTGACATTGGCGATGCTCTTGCATCATACTCCCTCGCTTGAAAAATTTCATGGGATCCTGTCCATGAGCTCTTGCATGGTCTGTCCATGCTTCTGAATCTCTGCTTCATTTTCCCAGCTGGCATCTTCAACTGGATGTTCTTTCCATTTGACCAAGTATTCAAAGTATTGTTTTCTTCTGGTCTTTTTGCCAATTCTTTTGTCTAGTATGCTTTCTATCTGTGACTTTTCTGCAACTGGCATCTATTTTTGCCACTGAACCTCTAACTGTTCATCGTTTATTCCTGCTTCCTCAGCTTTGTATGGGTACAAATCTGAGACATTGAATATCAGAGAAATTTTGATCCCATCGGTTAATTCAATCTCATAAGCATTTGCCCCAAATTTCTTCAAGATCCTACATGGTCCGATTTTCTTCATCTTTAGTTTATTATATGTTCCCCTCGAGAACCTTTCCTTTCTCAAATCTGCCAGAATCAAGTCACCAACCTCAAAATAAAGTTGTCTCCTGTGTTGGTCTGCCCTATGCTTGTACTCCTGGCTTGAATTCTACAATCGCTCCTTCACCTAGCTGTGAAGTTCCTTCATCTCTTCTGCGAAATCTTCTGCACTAGCACTCCTAGTCACATTCTATTCTGAATCTCTCAATTCAGAAATTCATTTCGGTTGTATGCCATAAACAATCTGAAATGGAATCTGCCCTGTGCTTATATTGATTGAATCATTATAAGAAAACTTCGCTTGTGGTAATATGTTGTCCCATTGGCTGTGGTGTTCTGTCACCAAGCTTCTCAACAAGTCTCCCAGACTTCTGTTCACCACTTCTGTCTGTCCATCCGTCTGAGGATGATAAGACAAACTAAAAGGCAAGTTAGTTCCCATCTTCTTCCATAAGGTCCTCCAAAAGTGCCCCACAAATTTAGTGTCTCAATCTAAAGCTATACTCCTTGGTAAGTCGTGAAGTCGAATGACTTCTTTGAAAAATAGATTAACAATGTGAGTTGCGTCACTGGTTTTCTGACACGCAATAAAGTGTGCCATTTTAGAAAATCTATCCACCACCACAAAGATTGAGTCAAAACCTCTTTGTGCTCTTGGCAACCCCAATATGAAATCCATGTTGATCGCATCCCATGGCTTCTCTAGTATGGGCAATGGTTGATAAAACCCCGAATTCTGCTTCCTTCCCTTCAAATGCGGGAAAATTCTACATCTGTCCATGAATCTCTTGACATCTTCTTGCATTCTTGGCAAAAAATATGACTCATTAAACTTTGTGAATGTCTTGTCATGACCAAAGTGCCCTGCCAATCCTCCACTGTGTTTCTCCTTCAGTAGATTCTCCCTCATGGAGCATTTTGTAATACAAAGTTGATTGCCCTTAAACAACAATCCTTCCTGGATCATGTATTCTATCCATTTTCTTTTATCTCCGAGAACTTGATTCTCAGTTGATTCATAAGCCTCCTTAAAATCTGGATCATTTCTATACATGTCCCTGAGGTCTTCAAAACCCAATGCTTTGACCTTGAACTCCTGCAACAACAAACACTTCCTGCTCAAAGCATAAACAACTTTGTTAGCAGTACCAGAAATATGTTTAATCACAAAAGTGAAATTTTTCATATATTCTACCCATTTGACATGTCTCTGATTCAACTTTTCTTGTTGAGTCACAAACTGTAGTGCATGATTGTCACTGTATAAGACAAACTCTTTGGGAATTAAGTAATGCNGTGGAGTACTTCACCTTCGCTTCATTCATCTTCTCACTGAAATATGCTATCGTCCTGTCCTCTTGACTTAAGACTACCCCTATTGGAAATCCACTTGCATCGCATTTCACTTGAAATGTATTTTGGAAATCCGGCAACACCAAAATTGGTTGTTCCGTAATCTTCCTCTTCAACAGATTAAAACTCTTCTCAACCTCTTCCGTCCAATGAAAATATTTGTGTCTTTTCTTCACTGTATCCATCATTGTTGCACTAATTCCATTGAAATTACTGATGAACTTTCGGTAGAAACTAGCTAATCCGTGAAAACTTCTCACCTCAATTATGTTCCTTGGTGATGGCCAGTTCTTGATCACTTCCACCTTATCTGGGTCCATCCTTAATTTGTCTGCATAAATAACAAATCCCAAGTAAATGAGATCTATCTTCATGAACGAGAATTTCTTCATGTTTATCAACAACTTCTCCTACTGTAATTTCTGCATCACTGTAGCCAAGTGCTTCAGATGCTCTGCCACTGTTTTGCTGAAAATTAGTATGTCATCCAAGTATACAATGAATTTTTTTCCGATGAATTCTTTCAGGACTTCGTTCATCAACCTCATGAAGGTACTTGGCTCATTTGTTAATCCAAATGGCATAACAAGTCATTCATACAACCCTTCGTTAGTTTTGAAGGTTGTTTTCCATTCATCACCTTCTCTCATGCGGATTTGATGATAACCGCTTTCCAAATAAATCTTTGAAAAATACTTTGCTCCACTCAAGCAATCCATCAAATCATCCATCCTGGGAAATGGAAATCTGTATCTGATGGTTATCTTTTTAATATCTCTTGAATCAGTACACATCCTCTAGCCTCCGTCTTTCTTTGGACTAAGTACTATCAGAACAACACATGGGCTCAAGCTTTCTCTAACCAACCCTTTGTCCAACAAATCCTGGACTTGTCTTTTGACCTCTTCATTCTCTTGTGGCGTCAATCTGTATGTGTCTTTATTTGGAAAACTAGCTCCTGGTATGAGATCAATATGATGGCTCACACTTCTGATCGGTGGCAACGAACGAGGTAATTCGTCCACTACTATATCAACGAACTCTTCCAGCAGTTCCTGAACTTCTTCTGGTAGATCATCTATCCTTGTGTTGGTCAAAACAATTCTGGGCTTTCTGACCACAATGAACTGTGGTTCCTCCTTCTTCTTAACCTCGATAAGGAGTTCCTTCCCACTCATGAGAAGTATAGTGTTGCTTACTTCCATTTTTACCTCCTTATCCTTGATTGGAAGCAACATATGAGTTCTCCCATTCTTTTCTAGGGTGTATGTGTTCATCTTCCCATTGTGAATCACATTTCTGTCATATTTCCATGGTCTACCCAACAATAAATGACAAACATCCATAGGAATAACATCACAGAGTATCTTATCATTATATCCTCCTATCTTAAATTCGACTAAACATTGTTTAGTGACCTTTACCTGATGTCCTTTTTGTAGCCATGAAACTCTATATGGACTCGGATGTTCACTCGTCTCCATCTCCAACTTTTCTACCATCTCCGTTGAAACAAGATTTTCCATGCTACCATTGTCCACAATGACCTTGCATACCCTATCCTTGGTTTTGCAAGTAGTCCGAAAAAGTCTGTTTCTTTGGGCTGAGCTCTCCACCTCCTTCTCGGGTGTCAAAAGGACTTTTCGCATAATCAACAATCTTCCACCTTCAACATATTCTTCCTCAACATATCGCCTTTGTGCCTCGGCGATGTGAGTCTCTCCAACCATTTTCTTTTTATCTGGGCATTCATAAGATTTGCCCCTGTCTTGACTTCTGCCTCGACCTCTCTGACCCTGTTTTCGGCTCATCTTCTCTTCAGATTTTAGAGCCATCTGGTAAGCATCTTCCACCGTTCAGATGGTTACCATGCTCATCTCATCCTAAATATCATATCTCAGGCCATTCATGTACCTGGAAACCTTTTCATCATTGCTTTCCCGATGACCTTCCCTGATGTTAAGCCTGTAGAATTCTTCAGTGTATTCTTTCACTATCATCAGCTTCTGTCTCAGGTTATGCATTCTCCTGAACAGAGTAATATGGTAATCCCTGGGAATGCATTTTTCCTTCATCTTCACAATCATCCTATCCCAACTCTTGATTTTCTGCTTGCCTCTGCAACGTCTATCAACTTGTAGCTCATCCCACCATAATGTTGCATGTCCCTTCAATATTGTGACAACATGCTAGACCTTCTTGTCTTCCTCAACATCTTCATAGTCAAAGTATGTGTCCAGGGCTCTAATCCATCCTAGAAGCTCTTCTGCATCCAGGTTTCCTTCATAAACTGGGATTTCGATTTTTGTTCTTGCACCCATTCTTGAAATAGCTCTGATCAAACGTTCGTTTGCTGCATCTTCGACTGCAACTTCTTCTTCATGTTCAGCTTCTATTTCACTTTCAGAATCACTTACATCCCCAGCACTGACTGTGCGTCTTTGGGTTGTTTCCATGTCTTCAAGTCTGGATCGTAGATCACGCATCTCTCTCTCCATGGCTGGATCAGTCATCTGCCTACCTCTTCTTCTCGGCATTTCCCTATCCTCTGGTGGATCGGGCATTTGCCTGTCCCTTCTTCCTTAGCATCATGGTGAAATTTCCTTTTCTCTGCTATAGAAAGCAAAGAATCCTTTCTGCACTGTGATACCAAACCTGGCACAGCCGCACCCTCTGCCTCGACAAAGGCCTCTGCGCTGACCTCCTGGTCTTAAGGATCATTCAAGTTCTAAATTTGAGCCGGATTGGCTCATTCAATTCTCCACTGGAATCTTCTTTAAAATTGACCCATGGGTCTTTTCTACTGCTCAACAGCCTCTAGGCCAATCACTGTTCTCCGTCCACAACAGACAAATGGAAAATCGGGTTTTGAGGTTTTCAAAATCCCGATGTCATGACCTTTTGGTTCCCGATTTCCTTATCTTCACTTTTCCGATATGCTCAAATCTTCAATTAGTCTCGGGGCTAGGCTCGTGGTCCGCACAACCTCCTTTTCATATGACCTTGATTCATATGACCTTGGTCTTACCACCTTTCAGGATTTTGGGGTTTCTGATGTTGAAATGTAGGCGACCTCTTGTCCTCCAGATCCCCGATTCTCCGAATCCCGATATGACATCACTAGGATGCCTTCCACCGTAAAACAAAATCAATGGCCGTGATTTTTTACTAAAATCAACGACTCTGACTCTCCCTTGGGACTTCGAAATTTCAAATACCGAAATGCTTTTGGTTTCAATTTCCCCGATCTCTCGAATGCCGATTTCTCGATACGACTTTTCTTTCGGGACTTTTCTCGAAAGTTGTGATTGTCGCCACGCGTCCTCAAGGATGGACGGTTCTCGTTTGACTTGGGGTTTTCACTGTAGAATTCTCGATCCCTTGTTATGACGAGATGACATCATTTGGGGCCTACAACGGAGCTTTCCTCCACATCGGGTTTTCAGACTTCGCAATTTCGAGATGCAAGAGCTGTGTGCCTTCAGGATCCGTGAAACGCCGAACCCCGACTTCTTCAGATCTTCTGACATGCGTCCCAAGTGGATGGCTGGTTCAGATCGAGCCTCAGACTTCACCAAATGCAAAGTCAAATGACTCACTTATGTGAGTCCCGATGAACGAATCCTTGATTGAGTGATCGCACAACATGTGTCCTTCCTAAGATCCACGGATGTGATCCTCTTGCTGTTTCACGATTTAAAGGGTCTCATACCTTTTTCTCTCCAAATCTCTGATATGCCGATGGTTCACAATTCTGCCACCTATCCCAACAGATGGACGTCCCTGAATTGGTCGGGATTTTCACATTGGATTTCCCGATCTCTTGTCCATGGGATTTCCGATTTCCCGAACCCCGATGCCTCAATATCTTGATGTCTTTCGGGGTTTTCACTCTGCTCACGAGGGTTTAAACCCTGTGCAACTCCTGCCAATTCAGACGACTGATGAGTAACTGGGTGATGATTCAACGTCTCACGATCCCTAGAGCTTGGACTCCGGACACAACCGTAACCCCCTTGCTTCTTTGTCAGATCGGATGACTGTTGGGATTTCGCTAATCGCCTACACAAGATTTTGATCGTCTGTCCTTCCTCCCTTGATGGTTTCGACGAAGTGAACCAAGGAATCGTCCTCGGCTTTAACCACTTGCCACAAACTCCTGACGCCTTCTAATCACTCGGTCTACATCAACTCCTTGTGTTGCCTTCAATAAGTTTAAAGGCTTTATCCCTTCTGAGCTCTCTCACACCTTTGAGTCTTAAAGAAGACCCTTGCATGCGCTCCTTGCGGCAACCTCCAAACACCTAGAGTGTAAATCACTCGTCGACCTTGCGCACGCTCTGCAACAATGGTCTCTCAATAACTTCTCAGGGCTTCAACCCTGGTCCCAGACTTGGTCTATGCACACCTTGCACGACTTTTGTGCCTGACTGCACCTCTTGTGTGAGTATAAGAACAACCGCTATCCCTCCTAAGCCTCTAGAGACGGATCTCTGAAACTTATGTCAACGTACTCCTTGCGGACAGTTCAACTACACTCCTTCCAGGAAATCTTACTGAGATAGAGAAACAATTGAAACTCATTTCACTTTCCCTTTCCTCTCAAATTTCAACATTTAACAAGCAATCATTCATACATAGCATAAAAGAAGATTGCATGACAAAAACAACAAAACATCTACGAGCATAACATTTAAAGATGCATACACAGAAAAGATATGAACACCATGAGTCTGAATCACATCTTCTTTGTATTAATTCAGAACTTTTGTACATGGATTCTGCTACACAGCTCTCTTCTTCTCTCCTATGCTCTCTTCTTCTGCTAAGGCTAATGTTACAATAAAAAATGAGGGTGTCTATATCCGTTTTCCCTCCATTCCTAAAACTATCTAATCAGAGAATTCAGAGCTACCTACTATCATAAATGATTTATACCTACTATGGACAAGAGCGGATCGTTCAAGGTCCTTTACAATATATAAGTACGCCTCTGCTTAACTATCTCATTTAAGTTTGGCACATCCAATCTTCAAAAGTTTTCAAACAATTGTCATGTGCTCAAAATGTGTTGCGCTTTCCCCACGCTCGCTTGACATTGGTGATGCTCCTGCATCAGTTGTACTTGGTTGTAATCTTTAGTTGCTTGGTTTGATTATGTCAGGCAGGATGTAGACACCTCCATGTTCCTTAGAACAGTCGCCAGCCCTGAGACCTTAAATGGTTAAAATCGATGGGAACCTGGGCTTGAGCGTTGCTTATGTGTTTTGGAGGTCCTAACCATTACAGGGTAGGATGGGCGGGTAGTCAGTCTTATTATTTTGTTGGTTGATTATTGTTCATTGCTGGCAGATGTTGATGTGCGTCTTAGACCTTTATGTTGATATCGTAGTTGCATGCGTCAAGATTCGTCGTCATGTGGCGGCAGAGAATATAATGTCTGGTTACCCTTGTACACATGCACACACAATTTTTTTTTTTTTTCACTTGTTATAAATAGGTTTTTCATCATAACAGGAGGTACGTTACATATGGTATTAGATCGGGTTAAACCCGTGACTTGGGATCGCTACGGCTTTCGCTGACATGATTTGATTATACTGGTTCTAATAGAGTTGATTGTGTGCGTGCAGATAATCATGGTTAGAGGACATCGCAGAGGCAGACAACGAGGTGATAGGGGAGGAGGTGTGACACCTCTAGTAGCATCCACACCTGAGGGGTCTAACCCCCAGGAAGATGAGTAGGTTCTTGGAGAGGAGAAGATAACAGTTGGTGATGTAGTTGGTATGATGAGTTGTTTTCAACGCATTTCGAATGCACTGATCAACCGTTTGGACAGAGATGGGGCCAGGGTGCCAACACCCACTAAGGTTCTACTGCACGCACCACCTGTTACTAATAGCATTCACTGTGAACTCGAGAAGCTCAAATTTCTTTGAGTTCTTTGGTGCCCTAGACGACGCAGCCATCGAGGCATGGTTGGAGAACATGGTGATGTGCTTTGCACTTCGAGTTTATGCCTCCAACATGAAGTTTTACATGGCGGTCTTTAAACTAAAGGGGAGCGCTTCTCTATGGTGGAAGATGCTCCTACCATAGCTGAACATGGATATCGAAGACGTGTCATGGGAACTGTTCGAAGAATGGTTCTGAGAGAGGTACCTTTCAGAGGAATTCATTGGGAATCAACTCAATTAGTTCAATGCCTTACGACAGGGAGGTCGTATGGTGCCTGAGTACGAGGCCCATTTTATGGAGCTGCTCCGGTATGCTCCGCACCTTAACATAGAGAAACTTAAGGTCAACCGATTCATGTTCAGCCTTAACAGAAGCCTGTGTGCAAAATTTAGGATTTTGATGCCCCAAACCTTGCATGATGCCATCCAAAAGGCCCTCATAGTAGAGGAGAAGCTTATCAGTGGGGGTAAGACTAGGACTCTAGCGAGACCAACAGGGAAGCTTTCATTTGGAACACAACAACACCAGACAACAGCGAGACATACACCGGGATATCGTGGCTTCTAGAGGGGATCCACTTTCACTACACCCTGGTGACAACCGCCTCAGTAGTGGACACCTTATCGGGGACCATAGCATCAACAACAATGTCACCCACAACAACAACAATTTAGGCCTGTTTAGCAGAACAGACCAGGGTTCCAGGTCGGTGGGCCTTCATATTCTACTTCAGGTACCAGGACTACCAGGCCGAAGAATGGGTGTTGGACGTGTGGGGAGCCACACTACCAGCACGATTGTCCTGTGGATAGGACCCGAGCGTCCGGATCAGCAGGACCCACTACTGTGGGAGATATGGGCAAGGCCCATCGGATTCATACAGTGGTGAATAACCGCTAGCCAGAGCATCAGTCGACTTTGCTTGAGACGACAGGTACTGTCGCTGACCAGACCCTTAGTATTTTGATGGATCTCGGTGCTACCGAAAGTTTCATTTCTGGTGCTGCGCTAAAAAGGATTAAGGTAAAGGCAGTCGAACAAGATGAGTTTAGCTTCATAGAGATGGATTTGGGAGCCAAACAAAAGGTTGGAGGAAAGATTACAGGATGTTCCCTTAACCTGGGAGAGTTTTTCACAAGGGCCAACCTATACATCACGATCCTAGGATCTTATGATGTCGTGATTGGTATGGATTGGTTGGAATTGCATGAGGCAATACTCAACTGTAAGAAAAAATGGTTGAGCTTGGTCGATGACAAAGGATAGAGACGTGTGATTGTAGCATGGAACCAGGGAGGTTCCCTAAGGTTCATCTCGTCCTTACAGCTACAGAAGAGTATGCGCAAGGGGTGCGAGCTTTATGTGATCCTTGCGTTAAATGAGAAGGGGGTAGCGGAAGGTCTAGAACACCTTCTGGTGGTGAGAGAGTTTGTGGATGTATTTCCAGAGGAGTTACTTGGGATGCCACCAGAAAGGGAATTGGAGTTTACCATAGACGTGAAATCGGGGACCGAACCGATAGCAAGAACGCCTTATCGGATGTCGACCCCAGAGTTGCAAGAGTTGAAAATGCAACTGAAGGAGTTGTTGGATGGAGGATTGATACGTCCTAGTGTGTCACTGTGGGGTGCACCGGTTATTTTCATATGAAATGAGGAAAGATCATGGAGGCTTTTCATTGACTACCATCAACTGAACAAGGCCACGATCAAGAATCAATATCCCTTGCCGAGAATTGATGATATGTTCGATCAAATGAAGGGTGCGATGATGTTCTCCAATATCGATTTGCAATCAGGGTATCACCAATTGCGGATCAAGGAGGATGACGTCCCTAAGACCACCTTTAATACAAGGTTTGGACATTACAAATTTACTATTTTACCGTTTGGACTGACAAATGCCCCAGGGGTATTTATGAGTTTGATGAATGGGGTGTTCTGTGAGTACTTGGAAAAGTTCATCCAAATGTTCATTGACAATATTTTGATTTACTCTCGTACGACAGAGGAGCATGACGAGCACTTGCACTTGGTACTACCTTGTCTGCGAGAGCACAAATTGTATGGGAAATTGTCCAAATGCTCTTTTTATCAATCGGGGATTCACTACTTAGGGAATTTCATCTCTGACGAAGGTATCGCCATGGATCCAGCCAAGGTCGAGGCTATTATGGAATGGCCTGCACCGAGGAATGTCACAGAAGTGCGTAGCTTTATGGGTTTAGCAAGATACTATCGACGGTGTTTGCACTCTTCTCGTCGCTGTGTGAGCAAAAAGTGAGTGCTTACATGCCTAGTTGGGCTCTGCTAGTCATGACAGCTGTATGGTAAAAGGTTAGAAAGAAAACAACAAAGCTATTAACAAGAATTAAACAAAAACTAA
>SNQJ01S0092039.1:67671-79018 GCA_010110895.2 Picea sitchensis | reverse complement strand
CTACCAACACTACATTCCACTGCCATAATCTTACCATTAAGAATCATGAAATTAAATTACAGTAACTTTTTGTATCCTCAACTATAGCAACCTGTTACAGTACTTTGTTCAGCATTCCATTTTATCACTTGACAACACCCTTAAAATCTGCGCTAACATCACGCATTCTTATTTTGGTCCTACCCTAAACAATAAATTAACCTCTCCTCATTTTACATTCAGTCCATTACATTCGTTGGGGTGTTAATTATCAGGTTTTTAGAAAGGGGAAAAAAATGAACTAAACAACGCTAGTAATGTAAGCCAGTTGTAATTAACCATTCACGTTCCAGCATATAACAATGTCAGAAATTAATGACTAAAAGGCGGACCACGTGGCCTAAGATTTCGACAGTAATAGTAAATAATGGTTGAAAATATGGGCCCCCAGTCATAATAACCTAATCGTTGTTGTAACTGATATTGTTTAAAAATTTCAAAATGCATAGGCGTAAAGGGCTACGTTGGGAAAAGCTTCTAATATTGCTATGAGTTAATCTATCAATTAGACAGTAGGTGGATCCCTGCCCATCAAGGGGTTTCTGTATTGTTAGGAAGAAGACCGATTATTACTGCATCAAGTAATTCTTTATTTTAAACAAAAATTGTGGTAAGATTTGCCGATGGTGGTTATCAACAGCTCGCCAAAGGATACTCTAGGTTTAATTTCACTTGAATAAGATTGAGCATACGCAACCATCCACTAATAGAATCAATCAAGCAAACTTACAAACAGAAAGGAGACATTTCACCTGAGATGATTTACTACTTCCTTAACCCATGATTAAATGTCATCTGGTCCCATAAATTTCATTGAAGGTTTGAACTAAATCAAATAAAAAGCACATTAAATCATTCAGCAATACGCATGCCTATTCTGGAGGAACCCAGGATCAAACGTAGATCAAGAATAATGGGAAACACGCACGGATTTACTCACGCCCAGTCTGAGAGAACACAAGATCAACGCAAATCACGCACCTATCTGTACACACTCTTGCAAAAATAGGTACGCGCCCAGTCATGAAAACGAGATGACACACACAACAGGACATTGTGGGATGAAACACCCAGGAGTGGAATGAATGCCCAGCGAAAAATAGAAGGCAAGTCACAAGGGGAAAACACCCCAAACAAATGAAAAAAAAAACTCATGGTCGAATGCAGATCCTTCTACGCCATCAATGCAATGAATGCCCAAAAAAATTTCGCCCAAGATGGAAGCAAGACGCAGACCACTAGAAAACGCTGACCCAATACATAAAACGAAATATAACGCAGGTCAGAATGGTATTCTGTTTTGCAATTAGTTTTGCATTCACCGGTGCACGCAGACCCCACTAATAATATGAAATGTCACGGGATTTATAATGCGTTCAGACTGCATTAGTTTTGCATTGTCATTAAACGCAGGCCAACAAATAAAACACAGTCATTAAAAACGCCTAACCTTTACCATGCATGCCCTTCAAACGCCCCAATGTATCAAAAAAAAACGCAGGACATTACGCCTGTATAACTCAGATCAACACGCCCCAAGGCAACAAAAAAAAAATACAGATCAAATTAACGCCCCACACATACCATGAATGCCATTTTAAAAGAAAACGCCCCAATAGAACAGTTTCCAAACGCCCATTATAACATAGGCAAAAACGCCAAATGACAGTTACAAAAACGCCCCAAATCCCCCAACAGAAGACGCACACAGTAAAGTCCCTTCCAGTACAGGGATATAAAGGCAAACTGCCGAATCAATCTCACAATAACCTTGCTGAACGAAATTGCCGAATATGAAAATGCCAGAACAATCTCACAATATCATCATCAATAACAGTAAATTGCCGAATATAAAAATGCTTTCTACTTCAATATCATCATCAATAACAAAGAATTGTCAATATAAAACAGCTTACTTCATAATTAAAATCATATCGCTGTCTTACCGCTGGAAGACGCCCACGCCTGCGTCGTTGCCCGCCTGCGTCGCTGCCCCACCTCACGTAATCAGAGAAGGTCCACTGTAATTCTAACCAAACGCTAGTATCGGCTTCCACTCGAGTCGCAAAGGCCACACAAGAACCGATAACACTAGTTTCCTACCGCCTTCCACTACCGAAAGCTACCACTCCAACACCGGAGATAAACCCAACTCTCACAAGAAATTGTCAAGCCACACCGGGCAACAGAACGTTACCACCGCTCATCCCTTCTTTTCCTTCCTTTCCTCTTTATAGGAAAATTAGACCCACCTACTTTCCTAAATATTATTAAATAATTTTTAATGACAAACCTCTAAACATTCTCCGTCCAAGTGTCCCTCATCCCAAGTTTCTCCAATTTAATTTTCTTAATTTAAATAAAAGACTCATTTCACTCACCCACCTATAGTTACTCCTAAAATCACTCCTAGGGTTCCTAGATTCTCTCACTTTGCTTTAATAATATCCTAAAATGAAGTTTTTGATTTTTTAGTAACTCCTAAAGGTTTATTCCTTTTCGCTTTTTACCCATGTCTCCTAGCCTTTCCATTTTGGGTTTCCTATCACAAGTTTCCTCATTTTCATTTTTTTATTGCTTTAGGCTATTATTTTATTTATTTTTATTTTTTTATTTTTTATTTTTTTTAAAACCAAAATGATAAATGTGCTTAATAGTCCTTTCAATAATTAATTAAAGTTTAAATTTGTACCTCCCACCTTAACAATTTTAATTCTTCTTTAAAATTTAAAAACCCTCGTATTCAATTAATTTATCCCCTCATTACCTTACCCCCTCTTATTAAGAAGACTTATTCAACACATAGAGGGTTTTAGTTTACGCCCAAGGTTTAATTTGTAGGATCTTTTCTTTGGGCTTGTCAAAATTTTATCTTTAGAGGTGTTTTAAATTATTACATTTGGAACCCACAATTCATTAGGGAGTCATTTTTAAGAATTTTATCACAAGCGCTAAGGTCTTAGGGTCATCTAGGTTGTTCCTTCCACAAAATCAATGCGACGTTCCCTTCAAAATGCACTACGTGCTCCAAGGGTGCCACTCAGCCTTGTTTTCTTATGTTGCCGACGCGCTCTTCGTGGATGCACTACGTATTCAAGGGTGCCACTCGGGCTGATTTACATTTCTTTATGCCGACAAGGTTCTCAGATGCACCACGTGTTCTGTTGGTAAACACTGGCCGACTTGACTTGATTGATAGACTTCTATAACCATCGGAGTTAACACTCCGCCAAGTGAACTTGTGGGAGACTATATGGCTCTAAGGAATAAGGCCCCCACTTATTCCATGCCCCTTAGAATAATCATGATTTAATCGTCAGTCAGCCTCAATTTACATCGCGGGATCCTCTCGAAATAGGTAATCGTTAACCTACGCTCGGTTACGCCGAGAGTGCTAGTAGGTCATGGCAGGCTTGTTGACCACACCTCTCAATCTCTCCTGAACTCATGTGTGGCCCCTCTTTACCCATATGAGTCCTGCTGGAAGCTATCATCACCAAGACTATCAACCATCAGCACGATCATGTCAACAACATATCATAAAATCAATAGCATATCATCAAAACAAAACAATATCACCAGAAATGAAACAACCTAAATAGCCCACTCCCTGACTCAATCCTAGGTCCAAGGGAGTTCCAATCAGATGCTCGTGATCCCTCAAGGTTCAAAACCCCGACACTCAATGAAACCGAAGTCAAGAACACTGTCTACATCAAATTAGCAAAACATCCTCACATATAACTTAACACATCATAATGAAGGAAAAAGTTTTATCATCATAAAAATCAGATCACTTGCGAGAAAGTGACCTCAAAGAATAAGTTTGGTAAGCACACTAGAGCGGGATGTTACACCACCATTTGAGATTTATGGTCTTAATAAGTTGGAGGACCCTCATATGTTATTTAAAGCCCCAAAAGGTTAAAGAAGTCAAAGTGCTTACAAAGAACAAATTATTTAAATAATAAAGTGAAGTGACAAAGTCAAAAGGACATTAAATAATAAAGTGGAAGGACAAAGTCAAAGAGGATTATTTAAATAATAAAGTGAAGTGATGAAACTCAAAGAGGATTATTTAAATAATACAAAGTGAAGTGGACAAAAGCCACAATAATAAAGTGACAAAGTCAAAGAGATTATTTAAATATTAAATTGAAGTAAACAAGGAAAGAGGATTATTAAATGTTAAAGGAAATGACAAAGTCAAGGAGAATTATTTAAATAATAAAAGTAAATGTAACTTTTAACTATGGAGCATTATAAGAAGGTTAACCCCTAAAATGAGGAAAATGGATTAAATGGTCATATACATACCGGACAAGTCACAAAATTGGGGAAAGTTGGACATAGGTGACCAAGTGTGGAAAAGCTGCCTATTTCCATTAAAGTAGCCTAGAAGATTTTTTTTAAGAAAGCTACTTGGAGTATAAATAAGAAGGGTCTCTTTGTGAAAATCATCTCAGTATAGTTTGAAGAATAGCATTGTTAGAAGGCAAGAGCACGGTTGGATGAAGTCATGGAGATTTGAGTGTGATATGATGCCAGGTTCTTGAATTCCGAAGCAAGTTCCAAAATTCACATTCCATGACTTCATATCTACCATAGAAACCATGGTATGGTTACATATATTTGTCTGATGGATACTCTTTATTATTAAAATATAAATTTTATGAATTGTTGCATGTAATACAGATATGTGGTATATGTTTGATGATTGGATGAGTGAGAAACACTCTTTTGGTTCAGTACTGATATGATTGAAATAATATACTCATTGCTTATACAAGAGGCAATTATTCATATTGTATTTTTGAGGAACATGAGTAAGTTGTGGGAGAAGAGATAGATGTGATGTGATTGGTTATATTCATGCATAGAACAATCAAAGACATAAGTAAATGTGGACTGAAGGATGTAAAGGATCTAAGTTTTCATAGAGAGAAAACCCTAATTACTCAGCAATGATTGTAGACCGACAGTACATACATGAGTTGTACTACTGTGGAAGTATATTACACAGGATGCACTAATGACAGTTAGTACCATTGACATATTGGTGAATATGTTGAGGATTGATCTATCTTCTCAGCTATGTTGATTTGAGGCCCATTGTATATTTATGCTCTGTGAATTGTAACTCTGGTTCATTTGTTGTTGATAACCTAAGGATTGAAGTCTGTAATAAAAGAAAATTGTGCATACATCTTGGTGGTTCTTTGTACTTTTGTTCTGAGGACTTATTGATGATATTTGTTGTTGGTATATCTTTCTGATGTATGTTCACATTTAACTGGTTATAAATGACAACAATAAGTAATGATTAAATGGTGATTGCTAACTCAGGATTTTTGTGAAGTGAAAAAGCTTGGAAAAGATGCTTACACTATTCAATTCTTAGTGTGGTCGGTATGTCCAACATTTCTAGGTTAAGAGAGATGTTTCATTGCATCTACTGCATTTGTTTCAATTGGAAGAATTTTGTTTTCACCCAAAAAGGTTTCTATTTATCCAAGATACAACCACTTTTATTATATCCAAAGGTATAAATTTTCATTATGATTTTTATTTCTTTATTTTTATATATTGTGTTAATATTTGTTTCTTATTTTATATTTATATTCTAGTTTTCTACCATTTTTTATCTATGCATGCTCTTTGTTGTAAAACCTTATGTGATCTCAACAAACTAGAAATAGAGAAACACATTTTTTCTTTGTTGCATATACTCTTTTTCTATGTGTTATGTGATCTTATCAAATCGGAAATAGAAATAAAGCTTGCATTTTCGAAGTAGGATAAATTAAGTTGGATTACCTAGAGGGGGGTGAACTTCATTAGAGAAATTTAATCGCTTTTCACCATAAAATGAAAGTGTTATATCAATGTATAATTATCATCCACAATTGCACCAGAAATAAACAATGAACACATCAGCAATCATACACACACACAAGACACCAATTTTTTACTGGAAACCCAAAGCTGAAAGAAACCAAATAAATGTTTTTCTTATATGTCTTGAATAATTACATTCATTGAAGAACCAATTTCCTTTGTTTTCCGCCAATCGAAGGAGACTCCAACCCCCGGTTTCTCAGGCTAAAACCCGAGGGAATATCCAACTACCCAATTATCTAGCTACAACCAAAAATAGGCTACAACCACCTATGTTCGACTATAACCGAAGGTGGTTACAACTAATTGCCATTGCCCCATCTAATTAAAATATAAGTAGAATAATGGATCCATCAGGACACTATCAATTATGAGATATACCATTGTAAAACCTGTACCACCAACTTGTAATCAACCTATATCATAAAAAGTGCATCAACCATGCAATCAACCTGCATAAATAGCATGTCACAAAAATCAGTCCAAACAATCTATCATAACAACCTGTCTTATCAATATTTTCAACCAAGTCAGATCTAATCACCAAGATCAATCACCAAGACAACTCTCAAAGATGTGCATCAACCAAGAATAACACAACAACTCATAATCATCACCAAGATCAATATGTACTAATAATATACCAATACAAGTATGTTACATCATCCATAAACCATGTGTCAACAATACTACTAAAAAGTGACTCCAACCTTGTACCAAATATGTACCAATCATGTATCAACTAATCATAAACTATGACTCATCAAGATGTACCAAAATCATCAACTATACACCTCACGTATATGCCAACTCATCAACTACTTGTCTCAACCATGTACCCAACATGTACCTCAACCAAACACCCTCATCAATTAACTTTGTAATAGACATGGTTTATATTATCACATACCTGCAAACCTTCCTTAACTTTAACAAGAAGAGACTAGCATTTTCATCAAACTTTACCTTTGTCTCACATGATTAGTTTTGGATTAGTCAATAACCCTAACTTAAAATAATAATAACTATGTACCTGTAATGAATAAAGATATGAAAATAGTACACAGTGTTCTTCAATGTGTTTTATGAAATTCCTCCAGGTGTCACTACTTGGAACCTCTCAGAAAATGAGTTATAGAAAAAATGGCATACCTTGTTGAATTCTGGATTATTCTAGAGAAAAAACTTGTAGAGAGTGCCCCGCATGAAATATTTGTTTTATGGATATGAAAATTGTACATAGAATACTATAGACTCTACTCTAACCAAAACAACTTTTCTTTCTAAATTTGGATCTGTTATGAAGAAGTTATGACGTTTTTACTCAAAACACTTATTTTAGACTAGTTTCAGGACTAGCCACAAACCCTATTTTCCATGGCATGTAACTCCAAAAATACAACGACCCACAAGATGAAATTTGTACCACAACTAATTAGATGTGTTTCCTCAATGACATCCCAATTTCACATTATGAATCATTCTAGAAAAAAAATTATTTCGAAAATGGTGAGATGACTTGTAAATAGCATACCTTATAAAACATCGTCCCCGAGGTGTAGGACAGTCGGTGACGGAGTGTGTTGTTAAGCCACTCCGTGTTGAAAAGTCACTTATGATTAAATATACTCAATTATGATTAAAATGAGAGATTCTTGCCTCTTATTTATACTTTCATGTAGCTTCCTCAAGGGACTACCTTTTAACCATCTTAACCCACTTTCCTTATTTTAGGGTTAACCCAATTCTAATTTATCCATTAACTTTATTATTTAAATAATTTATTTTGTATTCACTTTGACTTATAGTACAATCATCACTTCACTTTATTATTTACCTTCTAAAATATCTTAAATGACTTTCACTTAGGGATTCTAGATGACTCATGAGGGTTCTCCAACTTGACATGGCCATAAATCTCTAACCGTGATGAGTTATGTAACATTCCACATACCACTAGAAATGGCATGAAATGTACTATCCATACAGAATAGTCTTTCCTACAAATATATCAAAACTCATACCATTATCCATCAAACAAACATGGGTTCTCTAACTTCTCATGGCCATAAATCTCTAACCATGAGGAGTTGAGTAACGTTCCACATACCACCGGAAATGGAATTGGATGTACTATCCATCTATATTTTTATTTTTTTGTTAATTTGTGCGAGACCTGTTGGCTACGCGATTAACCTGTGGCTTGAGAAACCGTGACTCAGGGGCATCTAAGCCGTCAAAATCACCTGGGGATCGCACCTGGCCTGAGCCACACCAACCCTTAACATGGTTGGATTTTTTGTCCCCGCAAGTTTCGAACCTGTGACTTTAACATCACGGAGTGGCTTAACAACACACTCCGTCACCGACTGTTCTACACCTCGGGGACTGTACTATCCATCTATATTATTATTTCCTTCAAATATATTAAAATGCATACAATTATAAATCAAACAAGCTTGGGTCCATTACCCAAACCTTTGTGCTACCGAAATTTGCTACCGGACTTTCTCCAAGGGTTGAAATCAATCACTAAGGGTTGAAATCAATATACAATATCACTCTCCAATGGTTGAAATCAATGACAACCAACAATCCATACCAATTTTCCATCAACCTAGTCCAACTGTCTGACAATCTCCCCCTTTGTCATTGATGGCAACACCAACATTGATGGAAACACTTAGTTATGTTAAAATTCATGATTATACTCCTCATCAATGTTTCTATCTCTCCCCCTTTGAAATTAATGGCAAAGGGTATCTCCCTTTTGGGATACTCCCCCTGAATGAACTCTCCTTGGGGATGTTCCCCCTGTGACCATCGCTCCTCTGGAACCATGACTCTGTTCTTTGTATCTGATAAATATCTCCCCCTTTTTCATCAATGGAAAAGGTATATTTCCATCTGGGGTTGTTCTCCCTAACTGAACTCTTCTTGAAACTGATCTCCCAACCTAAACTTCCCTTTTTATGGTGCTTCCTCGTGTATATCTGAGACATATAATATAAGCATTCAAAAGAATTCATTTTGGAGTAGAAATTACTCCGAGTCTCTGGCGAAGATACTCAAAGGCTTCTCATGGAATCAGTTTTATAAAGATGTTTGTCACTTGTTCTTTTGTGACATATTCAACTCTAATGTTCTTCTCTGCAACATGTTCTCGTAGAAAGTGATACCTGATTGGAATGTGCTTCATCTTGGAGTGCATCAACGGGTTCTTTGAGATACTGATGACGGTTGTATTATCACAATATATTGAAATGAGATTATCATACTCACCCTATATATATGTCAGAGTTTGTTTCATCCATAGAACCTGTGTACAACATGTTTTTTCTGCAATATACTCTACCTCGGTTGTAGATAAGGATATCGATGATTGTTTCTTTCTTAGCCATGATACTAAACACTCACCCAAGTAGAACATTGTTCCACCGTTGCTTCGTCAGTCAACAATATAGTCTGCCCAATCTGCATCTGTGTAGAAAATAAGTGATAGATCCTTTCTTTTTGGATACCATAATCCAAACTCTTATGTTCCTTTGAGATATCAGAAAATTCTCTTCACTACTACGACATGTGTTTCCTTTGGTATTGCTTAAAATTATTCCATTTGTCCAACTGCCTAAATTACATCTAGTCTGGATGTTGTCACACATAGTAAGTTGTCAATCATTGACCTATATTTCCTCTAATCTGTAGACTTTGAATCATCATCTTTGCTCAACTCGCAACTAGTTTTCATTGGAGTGGTAACTGGTTTGCAATCTTCCATTCTAAACCTCTTTAGCATTTATTTGATATACTTAGTTTGAGAAATAAAAATTCCTTGGTTTTTTTGATTTATCTGAAGACCCAGAAAAAATGATAGTTCTCTGAGTAAGGAAATTTCAAATTCATTCTGCATATCCCTTGCAAATTTATGGCTTAACTTGTCATCATTTCTTCCAAAAATAATACCATCAACATAAACTTCAATTAATAAAATACTATCTTGAGTTACCTTGATGTATAGTTTGTTGTATGCACTTCCTTTTTTGAACCCTTCCTATTGTAGATATTTATCTAGTCTAGAGTACCTTATTCTAGGATCTTGTTTTAGACCATACAAGGCCTTCTTCAATTTACACACATAATTTACGTTCTCTGACAACTGAAATCCTTCTGGTTGTTCAATGTAAAATTCTTCTTCAAGTTCCCCATTCAGAAAAGTTGATTTTACGTCCATCTGATATACTTTAATTTTCTTGGAGAAAGCATAAGCTAAAGGCAATCAGATTGCTTCCATTCTAGCCACTGGGGAAAATGTCTCTTCAAAGTCGATTCCTTCAACCTGTGCATATCATTTACATACCAATCTAGCTTTGTTCCTTGTAATCTGTCCATCTTCATTCAATTTATTTTCGAATACCCACTTTGTGCCAATCACATTATTATTCTTTGGTCTTGGAACCAATTCCCAAGTGTCATTCTTCTCTGTTTGATCCAATTCTTCATCCATGGCCTTATTCCAAAATTCATCATTGTTGGCCTCTTCAAAACTATTTGGTTCAATCGTAGATGAGAGTGTTAGGTGCATTTTTTCTGGTGGATAGTTTCTTCTTCAAGTCTCAACTCATGCATCTTTGTTTTTGATAATATGATCTGAGAGATAATTCTTCTGTACTCGTTTGTTAGGTGTCTTTGGAGACACTTAATGAACTTGCTCTTCTACTTCTGTCTGATCCTCTTCATCTTCTCCTTCTACTTCTTCTTCATCTTCTACTACATTTTTGTAAAGTTGTTTCATTGATTCATTTTCTTCTTCCTTTAATTCTCGTCCACCTGTTTCATCAATTGTTAGATTGATTCTTTCCACAACTTTTTTCAACCTCAGATTGTAACATTTGTATTCTTTCCTTGTACTTGAGTAACCAATAAGTACTTCTTTGTCCACACAAGATTCAAACTTTCTCATTCTTCAATATTCTCGTTTGATGTAGCATTTTCTTCCAAATACTCTGAAATGCTTCACATTTGTTGATCTTCATTTCCATAGCTTGTAGGGAGTTTTGTGAGTGTTGTTTGTGAGCATTACTCGGTTTTGAATCTGAACCATTGTATGCACTGCATGTGTCCAAAATATATCTGTTAATTTGGAATCCATTAACATTGTTCGAGCCATTTCATGTATTGTCTTGTTCTTTCTTTCAACAACTCCATTATGTTGAGGTGTCCTAACAACGAATAATTGTTTTTTTATTCCATGTCTGCTGCAGTAGTCCATAAATTCATTTGAAGTGAACTCTCCTCCATTACCATATCTCAAACATTTGATTTTTGAATCCATTTCATTTTCAACCATTTCATTGTAGACTTTGAAGTTTTCAAAATCTTTTGACTTGTTCCTAAGAAAACAAACTATAGT
>SNQJ01S0092039.1:55229-65430 GCA_010110895.2 Picea sitchensis | reverse complement strand
TGTGAGGAGTTGGGTTTATCTCAGC
Source organism: Picea sitchensis (assembly GCA_010110895.2). Classification (NCBI taxonomy): domain Eukaryota; kingdom Viridiplantae; phylum Streptophyta; class Pinopsida; order Pinales; family Pinaceae; genus Picea; species Picea sitchensis. The sequence continues at coordinate 65,405 of SNQJ01S0092039.1, read as the reverse complement.
TGTGCTGGAGTGGTAGCTCAGCCGTGGAGGCGAGCTGAGAAGCTAGTGTTATCTCTGGTTCTTGTGTGGCCCCTTTGCGGCTCGGGGGGCTAAGGGGGAAGCAGAGTACCCCTAGCGTTTGGTTAGGAGGTACCGGTGAGCCTTCTACGGTTGGCGAGCGGGATACGGCACGGAGCGCGGGACGCGGCACGGAGCGCAGGACGTCTTCCAACGCAGGCGTAAGGCAACGGTATGATTTTAATTGTGAAGTAGAAAGCATTTTTATATTCGGCAATTTACTGTTATTGATGATGATATTGTGAGATTGTTCTGGCATTTTCATATTCGGCAATTTCGTTCAGCAAGGTTATTGTGAGATTGATTCGGCAGTTTGCCTTTATATCCCTGTAATGGAAGGGACTTTACTGTGTGCGTCTTCTGTTGGGGGATTTGGGGCATTTTTGTAACTGTCATTTGGCGTTTTTTCCTCTGTTATAATGGGCGTTTGGAAACTGTTCTATTGGGGCGTTTTCTTTTAAAATGGCATTCATGGTATGTGTGGGGCGTTAATTTGATCTGCATTTTTTTTTGTTGCCTTGGGGCGTGTTGATCTGAGTTATACAGGCGTAATGTCCTGTGTTTTTTTTTGATACATTGGGGCGTTTGAAGGGCATGCATGGTAAAGGTTAGGCGTTTTTAATGACTCCGTTTTATTTGTTGGCCTGCGTTTAATGACAATGCAAAACTAATGCAGTCTGAACGCATTATAAATCCCGTGACATTTCATATTATTAGTGGGGTCTGCGTTCACCGGTGAATGAAAAACTAATTGCAAAACAGAATACCATTCTGACCTGCGTTATATTTCGTTTTATGTATTGGGTCAACGTTTTCTAGTGGTCTGCGTCTTGCTGCCATCTTGGGCGAAATTTTTTTGGGCATTCATTGCATTGCTGGCGTAGAAGGATCTGCGTTCGACCATGAGTTTTTTTTTCATTTGTTTGGGGCATTTTCCCCTTGTGACTTGCCTTCTATTTTTCGCTGGGCGTTCATTCCACTTCTGGGCGTCTCATCCCACAATGTCCTGCTGTGTGTGTCATCTCGTTTTCATGACATGGCACGTACCTATTTCTGCAAGAGCGTGCACAGATAGGTGCGTGATTTGCGTTGATCATGTGTTCTCTCAGACTGGGCGTGAGTAAATCCGTGCGTGTTTCCCATTATTCTTGATCTGCGTTTGATCCTGGGTTCCTCCAGAACAGGCATGCATATTGCTAAGTGATTTAATGTGCTTTTTATTTGATTTAGTTCAAACCTTCAATGAAATTTATGGGACCAGACGACACTTAATCATGGGTTAAGGAAGTACTAAATCATCTCAGGCGAAATGTCTCCTTTCTGTTTGTAAGTTTGCTTGATTGATTCTATTAGTGGATGGTTGCGTACGCTCAGCCTTATTCAAGTGAAATTAAACCTAGAGTATCCTTTGGTGAGCTGTTGATAACCACCATCGACAAATCTTACCACAATTTTTGTTTAAAATAAAGAATTACTTGATGCGGTAATAATCGGTCTTCTTCCTAACAATACAGAAACCCCTTGATGGGCAGGGATCCACCTACTGTCTAATTGATATATTAACTCATAGCAATATTAGAAGCTTTGCCCAATGTAACCCTTTACGCCTATGCATTTTGAAATTTTTAAACAATATCAGTTACAACAGCGATTAGGTTATTATGACTGGGGGCCCAGACTTTCAACCATTCTTTACTATTATTGTCGAAATCTTAGGCCACGTGGTCCGCCTTTTAGTCATTAATTTCTGACATTGTTATATGCTGGAACGTGAATGGTTAATTATAGCTGGCTTACATTACTAGCGTTGTTTAGTTCGTTTTTTTCCCCTTTCTAAAAACCTAATAATTAACACCCCAGCGAATGTAATGGACTGAATGTAAAATGAGGAGAGGTTAATTTATTGTTTAGGGTAGGACCAAAATAAGAATGCGTGATGTTAGCGCAGATTGTAAGGGTGCTTTCAAGTGATAAAATGGAATGATGAACAAAGTACTGTAACAGGTTGCTATAGTTGAGGATACAAAAAGTTACTGTAATTTAATTTCATGATTCTTAATGGTAAGATTATGGCAGTGGAATGTAGTGTTGGTAGTTTTGGCTTGGCGGTTGATCCTTGTTTAATTGAGGTTTAATTAGTTTTATTTAATAAGTTATGCAATGGAAATGTTATATGTAATTGTTGATTGATTGGTGGATAAGTAGGAATTGTTATATCTTCATTTTATAAGGAATTACTCAAGTATCCAATTAAGAAGGGACTCCTACTAGTTAGTGGTTGCACTTTATGGGGGTAAAGAAGTTTTAAATTATTATTCCAATTATGAAAAGGCAAGGATTTATGAACAATGGTTAAATAATTTATTGATGTGGCATATAGGGAGTAATGTACTTACTTATATCCTTTCCCATGGGGGTAAATATATATTTAATAATTAATGATAGATTTGGTTGAGTGATTAAGTTTTCTTATTCATATATTTGGGAAATTTTTRTTTAGGAATGTTAATTAACTTATTGATGTGGCATAACATGCATACAAGAAATAATTATAGAATTCSATGTTATTTTTATAAATAAATGTAGAKATTTATGTTATTTTCATGAAATTGAAATTGTTATGTTAAGTTTAGAAATTGTATTCTATATGTAAGTGGTATAATCATTTTACAATGGYAGTGTYRTTTTTGTGAYGYTMTTTCTTGTATATCGATTTTTAGTTATTTCCATCTTTAAACATTGTCTTTATATATGGATAATCGTCCCTTCCAATGTTGACCTTTTACCTTYGTCATTAAATATTACTATTTTAGATTGTCATTTAATTTATGGTGTATGCGGTTGTTTTCCAATCGATATTACCTATAAGTATGATGTCATTTTTTTGTGCATTACTATTGGACCTTAGTGAATGATTTAATCTTGTAAGGTCACTATGAATTTAGCGGTTGTAGCACATAAGAGGTATGATAATTGTAAAATCAGGGTCCGGATTGTGACATAAATTATAGATGGATAATGTTCTTGACAGTGTTATTGTAATTTTAATTATTGATGAATAACATGCGTGGTGCAATAATCTAGAATTATGTACCATAAATTACCCCAAGTTAGTATACTAGAATGGTTGTCGTAACGAGGCGGTTCGTTACAGGTTGTCTGTTGATTTGGTTGTACTTGGTTGTCTTGCTTTTCTTGGTTTGCTTGTGTCGGGCGGGATGTAGACACCTCCATGTTCCTTAGAACAGTCGCTAGCCCTGAGACCTTAAAGGGTTAAAATCAATGGGAACCTGGGCTTGAGCGTTGATTATGTGTCTTGGAGGTCCTAACCTTGCAGGGTAGGACGGGCGGGTGGTCAGTTTTACTTTTGTCGTGGTTGCGTCTTGTTGGTCATCGAGTGGCAACATAGAGTCAAGTGTGTTGTTACTTCTACACGCGCGCACACACCTTAAACAAAAAAAATAAAATTGCACCTGTTACCAGAGTTGTTGTCTTAACGAGGAAGATCCTTACAGTGAGGAGTTATGTGATGTTCCACATACCAACGGAAATGGATTGACAAGAATTATCTATTTAGGATAGTTTCATTGACAAATTCATTGATCTTAATATCATTATTCCACAATTAATAATGGGTTCTCTAACCATACTATTAAGATAACTCAACCATAAAGAATCTTCCCGTGAGCGATTTCACCATTAGGGGACCAATTTGGAGTTCATCAATTTGTACAACCATGACAAGAAAATAATGAGTCATGTTTACATCAATCCAACTACAACTCATTGATCCATATTAATCTATGCATACGACTATGACTCATCTTGACCTGAAGGTCAATACAAGATCCATCAAACAAGGTCAATACATGATCCATCAATCACTACATCAATATACTATGACAATACATTGTTCCTTTGACATCAATGACAACATGATCCAACAATCTCCCACTTTGGCATTGATGGAAATACCAACATTGATGTCAACACCAATCATTGATGGCAACATGTAGACAAGGAATTTCTCTACATCAATAGGCATCTCAATCACATCAATGTGACCATCTCTCCCCCTTTGACATCAATGGAAAAGGGTCATTCTCCCCTTGGCGCTGCTCCCCATTCCTGAACTCTCATTGTAATGTATCCCAAATTTACCAATTAAAAAAAAAAAAATTAGGGTCATTAGAGTTGTTCATTTGTCTTCAATACCTTTCAGGTATTCCATAACTATACTACAGAATAATTCTATTACTTCTTTTATCTTCTGCAAATTACACTTCCCATTTTCTTGACACAGGTGCAATTTATATATATATATATATATATAACTAACTCAATCCTATCCTCAACAAAAAGGGAGAAAGAGTAACCTAATAACTAAACAAATATATTCACCTTGGAACTTCCATTCTATTCGCGCAAAACCATAGGGCACACTATGGAATAATTATATATATATGTAACAACCCCTGGATACATGTATTTTTCAATCCATAGGTCGTATGTGAAAGTGTCTCTATTATACATAGTTATTACTAATACGACACCAATACGCATAGGTGTTAATACTCAGAACGGTTATGACTAAACAATTGGTGCAAGTTGTTCGTTTCTTGTTGTTTTCCACTCCCATTAAAATAATCCCGGACACAAGGACTAATGAATCTGAAAGTAAGAGTAAAACCCTAACTAGAAGGGAATAAAAGACTAAAGTTGTAAGTCTAAATTTATTGTCATCTCACTCGCCATAAATATTGATAAGAGATCTACATAGGTAATATTGTCATGACTTAAATAAACCATGCCTGCGAAATTTTTGGTGTCCTATAGCGTACTCCTTTGGGCCATCGCTCAACCATCGTGCCCATTATATCTCTTTCACCTCACTCTATTCACATGGCCTAGGTACAAATCGTAACTATCACCATTAATCTGCTTGGCGGAGGGTTTTCTAAGGCTAGTGTTTCATTCTTCTCCCTTGGCTCTGTGTATTTGCAAAAAACACTGCAATGCTAACCCTCATGATGTTAAACTCGGTGGCATGGCCAGAATCATGGAGTTGGGCTCGATCTGGGTGGAAGGAAACTTGGAGGCACTCACCAGTCGGATACCACCCTATGCGAGGTAAGTAACCTTTCGATCGTTTTATACGAACTCTCTGTGTTTCTAAAAAATCACCATGTGCACCAACCACCCTCAAATTCCTATTAGTTCTATTGGTCCCGACTTCCGTGGTCTGAGACAACATTTAATGGCTGGTAGTATACTCGACAAATATTAGGGCTTATCGTGGCTCCACTTTTAAATCTTTGTATCATTTTTCTAAACCCTTATACCCCGTGACAAGCATTTTCTTTATGAATAATCCCGTAGGAAGTCCTAGACTGTAGTACTGTAGAATGGATCGAGAATGTCCACATAGTGTAGGAGCTAGTTCGGTCATATATAATGTCGGGTTTACTGAACCTTTGGTTTCTCATTCTATGTTATTAGTATTTACACAACCCAATATACATGCAAATTCTTTTCCTACGTTTTTCAGAGGTCTTGCTGCTTTGGGATAACTCCTTGTCCATTTTGTTATTTGGAAATGTGAATCATGGTTTCTTGGGTTTTTATATCCTAGATAGGAACTAGGTTTTCTTCTGTGTGAAAGCGTTTTCCCTATGCAGTGTAAGTTTACGATTTCATTCCTTTGAGTTTTAAATTATCAGTTATGAAGATTATATAGGACTCTTGTGCCTCTATTTAAATCTTTCAAATTCAAATCTCTTGATTATGAGAATATACCACTCAGTGCTTTCCATGATTCAATTTCTTTTCAAACAAACACGACATAAATTTGTAGGATTATCCACTACGTGTATAGGGAGTTCCTTTTGCCTGAAATGCTTTTTTCGCATCTGGCCTGCAATTTTCTTATTTGAGGTCCACGTCATTTTACGGTGAAGGTTGAGAATATAAGGTAACTATTTGAACATAACCTCAGTTCCATCTGAGTTATACTTCCAGTGGTTTTATATAACATTGGCCTCAGGTTCTGTGCATTTAAAAAAGAACGTTGTGTGTAACTTATTTGAGTTCCATTTTATCAGCAATTCATGAATTTAAAAAACTGATTTCAGTATCCCGTAACTCTGTCTGACATTTTTGAGCTAGAAAAAATAATGCCTCTATGGGATACGCTCTACCCTATGCGACTTTATTATTTTGGAATTCTTGATTTAACTTGTCAAATTTCACTTTGTAAAGAAGGGAATCCTAGGTATTCAAAACTTTGTTCTTGATTGCGTTTTCCTTTATCATAAAACTGCAGTTTTTCAGTACTTATGAGAGTAGTATCTCAGATTCCTATCTGTGATCTGAACTGGCAATTCTATAGAGCATATTTATACTGTGTGTTATTGATTGTTTTTCTTAGGCAATGTTTTACATGTTGAACAATGTATAATCTACTTTTACATTTGTGCAATTAGTTAATTTGTTTGGTTACTCATCTAATGATGGGACCCCTGTTTCACTGCGAGGGTACCCATCAGACATTTCAAAGTTCACTCCTCCCATTCAGCATGTCGATAGATCGCTTCAATGAAACCAACTAAAAGTGCACCCGCGCCAACCTCAAGCTAAGTGCAAATCCTGTGTGGAAAAACTTCGTTGTATTAATTACTTTATCTTCAATATTTAGATTTTATTGTCTTTTGTTTTGACACTAATTATCCATATCGGTTCCCTGCAGGAATTATACAGTTGCAATCAACAAATCCAGGACAACACCATACTCGAAAAAGGTATTTGAGTTCCGATTTCTAGAGTTTTAATCTCACTTTCCAGGTTTTGTTCACTACGGTACAAAGTTCCGTGTAGGGTTCTGTTATTATGAAAATTTTATACCAAGATTCCAAGGATAGTTGATTTGCTTGTAAATTTCAATTCTTAATAGAAATGATAGAGGGGAACCCTAACTTGAAATATGATCTCACTATTTAGAGGTTATGATTGCATGTGTTATGTACAAAAAAAATTGTAAATTCATTTTTGGTACGACACTGTAATAGGTAGTATGGTTATGAATATATATTGTTGAACATTTGATTTTGATTTATTTTTAAATGAGAAGGGTACTGTAACTATATGCTCCATTAATATCGTTGGATTCAATGGTAATTACTTGGAATTGAAGCTATACAAAGTCAATAAACAACTTTTGTAGTATTTTTTATATAGTTCTGTACTCTTATATATATTGTGATGAATATATACTAAACGTCTCAAGAAATTCACTTGACAATGTAAAGAACCATTTTCTCATCAAGTATGTATATACATATATATCCTTTCTTGTCTGGTACCAGTTAAGAATTCATACCACAAGTATTTATGCGGTCTAAAGCTAGACTGTATCTTCTATATATATATATATATACAAGATTCAACTATAATTAAATTACTTCACAATATCTTTCTTCAATTTACTGGTTAAATAAAACTAACATTGTAGAGGCTTATTTTAAATCCATTTCATTCTACCAGTAATTTAATCAATAGAATATTCATCCATAATTAAGTGGATGTATTCTATCAGTTATTTAATCAATAGAACATTCAACTAAGAAAATAGTAGATGGACATATATGAACAAGTTGTTGAATATCAAATGGAACAGCCAAGTTCCTCCCAACCATAGAACAAAACAAACAATATACTTTCTCCGCTCACCCCCTAGCCTGACCATGACTCCATGAGGGCGAACCCCAAAACTCATCCTTAGCTATAGTCTTCCTTCAGATCAGAAAAATTCTATTTACCTCACACTCATAAAATAGTTCTCATAACAACGAGTGATATTCTTTTCCCCAGCATACTAGGCAGTGTCCTGCCTCCTCCCGTATGTTATATATGCAAAAGCATCTTGTTCCTAGGTCTTTTCCCCCCTTCGAAATTTTCACAGTTTTACAAATCCCTAATTTCCAGGGGCTTCCAATGGCCAAATTCCTGATTTGCCAAATTTCTGAGGTAGTTCCAACATGAGCCCCACTCATTGAGTCATGGTCAACTGATTTCAACCTGGATGTTCCATTTGTCTCTCAACAATAAATATAAAAAATAATGTGTTTCTTACAAGTGTCATAGTCAAATATTTGGTTGGGCAAATCAAATATTTTCCCAAAAGTCATAATAATAAATTACAATTAACTAAATTCCAAATTCGGAATTGCCATAAATGACAATAATTTTCCAAATTCGAATTTGCCAAAACAAAAATAATTTCCTAAGTGTATTGAGACTTCAATAATAATTTATTTTTTTGGATATTACATCCTTTCCCCATTTAGTACAACACTGTCCTCAATGTTCGTTCCTTTCTTGGAACAGGGTTGGATAAGATTTCTGCAAATCTTCCTCCAATTCCCAAGTGGTCTCCTCAGGACTAAAGTGCTTTCATTGCACTTTTACTTGGGCGACGAATATGTTCCGTAGTAATATTTATCTCCTATCTAGGATGTGCAGAGGTTCCTCTTGGAACTCGCCTTTTGGTTCCACCTGCACCATGTTCTAATCGATCATGTGAGTACGATCATGAACATAATTTTTTAACAAAGAAACATGAAATACATTATGAATTTTTAAATTTGCGGGAAGTGGAAGTTGGTATTCCATGGGTCCAATTCGAGCTAAGATCTCAAAAGGGCCAAAAAACCTGGGCACCAACTTGGAACAGTTTCTTAGATTTAATGAACTTCTTCTTGCTTTGAATTTTAAATACATGTGGTTTCCAACTTGAAATTCATGGTGTCTTCTTTTCAGGTCCGCATAACGTTTCTGTCTGTCATGTGCCTCCTTTAAATTCTGTTGTACTTTTTTTACCACATTCTCCATTTCTTGGAGCATTTCTGGTCCCACAATGAGTCTTTTAACTGGGTTATCCCATATAATCAGAGTTGTACACTTTTTGTCATATAATACTTTGAAGGGGCTCATCTTAGTCGATGTCTGGTAACCATTATTGTATGCAAATTCCACCAAGTGCAGGTAGTCTTCCCACTTACTTGGTTTTGTCCTTACGTACATTCATAGCATATATTCCATGATTTGGTTTGTTCATTCAGTCCATCCATCCGTTTGTGGATGGTAGGTTGTGATGAAATTCAAGTTAGTATTCAACCCTGCAAACAATTCTTTCCAAAACTTAGATGTAAATTTTACGTCTCTATCCTAAATCACCATTTTCGGAATACCATGAAGTCTAAAAATTTCATTCATGAATATTATAGTGATGTTAATATATTTATAAGTAGATTTTACAGGAAAAAAATGTGTAGACTTGCTAATATTATCAATTACTACCATAATTGAATCATTCTGTATTTGAGTTCTAGGAAAACCTGTGATAAAATCTAGCGATATAGTCTTCCATTTCCATTCTGGTACAGGTAGAGGATGCAACAGGCCGGTTGGGTGCTGGTGTTCAACCTTCACCTGTTGACAATCTTGGCACTTAGACAAATATTTTGTTGTCTCGCCTTTCATATTAGGCCAATAAAATAAATTCCTTAGTGTTGTTACCATTTTCTGGTATCCTGGATGGCCAGAATATGGTTTCTTCTATACTTCGTCCAAAACTGTTAACTTTAATTCAACAAAATCTGGTATGTATAATCTTTTTTTGAATCTTAGTAGGCCATTTCTGTCCGAACTCAAATATGTTCTGTCTAAGTTTTCTGCATTATTTTGAAAATCTTCCACTGTTTTAATGTATTTTTCATCATTATTACTTGTAGCCTTTATCCTTTGCTCAATGTCGCTTTCTGTCTTGCTAATGTTTATCTCAAACAACCCATAAATTCTTCTACTTAAAGAATATGCCACTTTGTTTTCCTTATCCTTGATGTGTCTTACCTCGAAATCAAATTCTCTCAAGAAGACCAACCATCTTGCTTGCATTGCGTTAAGGTCTGGTTGACTAAACAAGAATTTCACACCACTGTTATCAGTTAGCAACATAAATTTTATGCCCATTATATAGTGTCGCCACATTTTTGATGCATGGATGATAGCTACTAACTCCAAGTCGTGAGTGATGTAGTTTCGTTTGTTCTCTTTTAGTTTTTG
>SNQJ01S0092039.1:22426-32484 GCA_010110895.2 Picea sitchensis | reverse complement strand
TATACCTCCAACATGAAGGTCCGCATGGAGGTCTTTCAACTGAAGGGGAGCGCTCTTCTATGGTGGAAGACGCTCCTACCGTAGCTGAACATGGCTGTTGAAGATGTGTCATGGGAACTGTTCAAGGAACGGTTCCGAGAGAGGTACCTTTTAGAGGAATTCATTGAGCGTAAGCTCAATGAGTTCAACGTGTTATGGCAGGGAGGTCGTACGGTGCTCGAGTACGAGGCACGTTTTATGGAACTGCTCTGGTATGCTCCGCACCTTAACACAGAGAAGCTCAATGTCAACAGGTTCGTGTTTGGCCTTAACAACAACTTGTGTGCAAAGGTTAGGATCTTGATGCCTCAAACCTCGCACGACGCTATCCAAAAGGCCCTCATAGCAGAGGAGGATGTTATTAGTGGGGGTCAGACCAGGACTCCAGCGAGACCAGTGGGGCAGGGTTCATCGGGTACGCTGCGGCTTCAGACACCAGCGAGACATACGCCGAGACATCGTGGTTTCCAGAGGGGATCCACTTTTGCTACACCCCGACGACCGCCGCCTCAGCAGCAAAGACCTTATCGAGGACCACAACACTAGCAGTAACATCGCCCGCAACAACAACAATTTAGGCATGTTCAGCATAACAAACCAGGGTTTCAAGCCAGTGGGTATTCATATTCTACTTCGAGTACCAGAACTACTAGGATGAAGAAGGGGTGTTGGACGTGTGGGGAGCCACACTACTAGCGTGACTATCCTGTGGAGAGGAACAGGGCATTCAGATCAGCTAGACCCACTACAGTGGGCGATATACCGCGGTGAATAACCGTCAGGCAGAGTACCAGTCAACTGTGCTCGAGACGACAGGTATTGTCGCTGACCAGACCTTTAGTATTTTGATAGACCCAGGAGCTACTGAGAGTTTCATTTCTGGTGCAGTGCTAAAACTGATTAAGGTAAAGGCAGCCGAATAGGATCAGTTTAGCTTCGTGGAGATGGCTTCGAGAGCCGAACAAAAGGTTGGAGGAAAGGTTACGGCATGTGCCCTTAACCTGGGAGAGTTTGTCACGAGGGTCAACTTGTATGTCACGATCTTAGGATCTTATGATGTCGTGATCGGTATGGATTGGTTGGAATCTCATGAGGCGATACTCAACTGTAAGATGAAACAGTTGAGCTTGGTTGATGATGAAGGAAAGAGACGTGTGATTGTAGGATGGAACCAGGGAGTTTCCCTGCGGTTCATCTCTTCCTTACAGTTACGAAAGAGTATGCGTAAGGGGTGAAAGCTTTATGCGATCCTCGCACTAAATGAAAAGGGAGTAGCAGAAGGTCTAGAACACCTTCTAGTGGTGAAGGAGTTTGCGGACGTATTTCCAGAGGAGTTACCTTGGATGCCACCGGAAAGGGAATTGGAGTTTACTATAGACCTGAAACCAGGAACTGAACCGATAGCAAGAACGACTTATCGGATGTCGACCCCGGAGTTGCAAGAGTTGAAAATGCAACTGAAGGAGTTGTTGGACCTGGGACTAATACGTCCTAGTGTGTCACCGTGGGGTGCACCAGTTATTTTCATACGAAAGAAGGACGGATCATGGAGGCGTTGCATTGACTACCATCAACTGAACAAGGCTACGATCAAGAATCAGTATCCCTTACCAAGAATTGATGATCTATTCGATCAAATGAAGGGTGAGATGGTGTTCTCCAAGATCGATTTGTGATCAGGGTATCACCAGTTACGGATCAAGGAGGATGACGTCCCTAAGACCACCTTTAAGATGAGATTTGGACATTATGAGTTTACTGTTTTACTGTTTGGACTGAAAAACGCCCCAGGGGTATTCATGAGTTTGATGAACGGGGTGTCGAGTACTTGGAAAAGTTCGTCCAAGTATTCATTGACGATATTTTGATCTACTCTCGGACGACGGAGGAGCATGACGAATACTTGCACTTGGTACTACAATGTTTATGAGAACACAAATTATATGGGAAGTTGTCCAAATGCTCTTTTTATCAATCGAGGATTCACTACTTAGGGAACGTCATCTCCGACGAAGGTATCTCCGTGGATCCAGCCAAGCTTGAGGCTATTATGGAATGGCCTGCACCGACGAATGTGACATAAGTGCATAGTTTTATGGGTTTAGCAGGATACTATCGACAGTTTTTCGAGGGATTTTCGAAGATAGCAAATCCGATCACGAAATTGCAGAAGAAAAACAAGAAGTTTGTTTGGACTGAGAAATGCACGGAAGCATTTCGGAGGCTTAAGGAGTTGTTGACGACAACGCCGATACTAAAGGTCCCTGACATGGATGCGGACTTCTTGGTATGCACTGACGCATCCAAGGAAGGATTAGGCGGAGTCTTGATGCATGACGGACGAGTGATTGCTTACATTTCGAGGCAGCTGAGAAGACATGAGGAGAACTATGCGACACATGATTTGGAGTTATTAGCCATCGTTTATGCGTTGAAGGTTTGGAGACACTACCTTGTTGGATGAAAATGACTATTAAAAACAAAATGACTATTAAAAACAAGTACCCCTTACCCAGGATCAATGATCTGTTCGATCAAGTAGGTTGGGCCAAGATTTTTTCTAAATTCGATTTAAGATCTGGTTATCACCAGGTTAGAATAAAATATGAGGACATATGTAAAACAACATTCAGAACAAGATATGGAAATTACAAATTTATTGTTATAATGTTTGGACTCACTAATGCGCCAACCACATTTATGTGTTTAATGAACAATATTTTCAATTAGTACTTGGACAAGTTTGTTTTTGTATTTATTGACGATATCCTAGTATATTCTAAAACATAAGAAGAACATGAAGAGCACCTAAGGATAGTTCTACAAACTTTAATAAAACACAAATTGTATGCTAAATTCAATAAGTGTGACTTTTATCATAAGAAAACATATTACCTAGGACACGTAATATCTGAAGAAGGTATTGCGGTCGATCCTGAGAAAATAAGAGCCATCATGGAATGGACGATCCCTAAGGACCTAGCAGACATCCAATAATTCATGGGAATCATGGGATATTACCACATATTTATAAAAGGGGTTTTCTAAGATTACATACCCTATCACATCATTACAAAATAAGGGAACCAAGTATAACTGGTCGTAGAAATGTCAAGACAGTTTTAACAAGTTAAAGGAATTGTTAACAACCGCACCCATTTTAAAGGTAGCAGACCCAGACAAAGACTTCACAGTCTGTGTGGATGCAAGTAAATAAGGTCTGGGTGGTGTCCTGACTTAGGAAGGTCATGTTATTTGTTATGAGTCCTGAAAATTAAAGGAGCACAAACGAAATTACGTCACTCATGACTTAGAGTTGGCAGCGGTAATACATGCCTTAAAGATGTGGCGGCACTATATAATGGGCAGAAAATTTCTATTATTGACTGATAATAGCGGTGTGAAATTTTTGTTTAGTCAACCAGACCTTAATGAAAGGCAAGCAAGATGGCTGGCCTTCTTGAGCGAATTTGACTTTGAGGTCAGACACATCAAAGGTAAGGAAAACAAGGTGGGTGATTCTTCAAGTAGAAGAGTTCATGGGATGTGTGAAATAAACATTAGTAGGGTAGAAAGCGAGCTTGAGAAGAGGATAAAGGGTGCAGGTAATAACGATGAAAATTACACTAAAACACTGGTAGATTTACGGAATAATAAAGAAAATTCAAACAAAACAAATCTAAGTTTGGATAGAAATGGTCTACTATGATTTAAAAACATAATATACATACCAGATTCGGTGGAATTAAAGTTAACAGTTTTGGATGAAGTACACAAGAAACCATATTCTGGTCATCCGAGATACCAGAAAATGGTAACATCATTAAGGAAGTTATTTTATTGGCCCAATATGAAGGGAGAAATAGCAGAATACTTAGCCAAGTGTCAAGATTGTCAGCAGGTGAAATTCGAACACCAGCATCCAGAGGACCTGTTGCAATCCTTACTTGTGTCAGAATGGAAATGGGAGACTGTCGCTGGACTTTATTACAGGTTTGCCTAGAACTAAAAAACATAATGATTCAATTATGGTGGTAATCGATAAGATTGGTAAGTCTGCACACTTATTCCTGTAAAGTCTACTTTTAAAGATATTAACATAGCTGAAATATTCATGAAATAAATTTTTAGACTGCATGGTATTCTTAAAATGGTGATTTTGGATAAAGACATAAAATTTACATCTACTTTTTGGAAACAATTGTTTGCAGGGTTAAATACTAACTTGAATTTCAACACAAGTTATCATCCACAAACAGATGGACATACCAAACGGACAAACCAAATCGTGGAAGATATGCTATGGATGTATGTAAGAACAAAACCAAGCAAGTGGGAAGACTACCTACACTTGGTGGAATTTGCATACAATAATGGTTACCAAACATCAACTAAGATGAGCCCATTTGAGGTACTGTACAGTAAAAAGTGTACGACTCCTATTAGTTAGGATAATCAAGTTGACAGACTTATGGTGGGACCCGAAATACTCCTGGAAATGGAGAGTACGGTCAGAAATGTACGACATAATTTAAAAGAGGCTCAGGACAGACAAAAACGTTACGCGGACCTAAAAAGAAGACACTTGGAATTTCAAGTGGGAGACCACGTCTACTTAAAAGGTAAATCCCGAAGAAGTTCACTAAAGATAGTGAACTGTGCCAAGTTGGCACCTGATTTTTTTGGCCCTTTAAAGATCTTAGCTCGAATTGGACTCGTATCATACCAACTTGCACTTCCTGCCAATCTAAAAATTCATAATGTATTTCATGTTTCTTTGTTAAAGAATTATGTTCATGACCCTACTCATATGATCGATTGGAAATTGGTGTAGGTGGAACCAGAAGACGAGTTCCAAGTGGAACCTCTGCGCATTCTGGATAGGAGAGAAATAACACTTCGGAACAGAGTTGTCGCCCAGGTAAAAGTGCAATGGAAGCACTTTAGTCCCAAGGAGGCCACTTGGGAGTTGGAGGGAGATTTGCAAAAATCTCATCCAATTCTATTCCAAGAAGGGGATGAACACTGAGGATAGTGTTTTATTGAAGGGGGAAAGGGTGTAACATCCATGAAAAATAATAATAATAAATTATTTTTAAGGTTGAAAATGCTTAGAAATTTATTTCCTCTTTTGGTAAATTTGAAATTGGAAAATTATCAAATTTTGAACTTAGTTAATTGTAAATAATGATTATGACTATTGGGAAAATATTTGATTTGACTGAACTAACTCTTTGACTATGACACTTGTAAGAAACAAATATTTTTATATTTATTGTTGATGGACAAATGGAACAACCATGTTAAAATTAGTCGACGATGACTCCATGAGTGGGGAACATATTGGAACTACCTCAAGGCTGAATGTTACAAGTGGAAAATCAAATATTTGGCCATTAGTAGCCCCTGAAAATCAGGGATTTGGAAAGCTGCGAAAATTCCCAAGGGGAAAAGACCTAGGAACAATTGCTTTTTGATATATAGCATATGAGAGGATGCAAGAGACTGCTTAGTACTCTGTGGAAAATAATTATCTCTTGCTGTTATGAACACTGTTTTCTGAGTGTGAGGCAAGGATAAGTGTTTTTGAAACTGAAGGAATATTGCTAAGGAGGAGCGTTGAAGTTCTCCCTCATGAATTCATGGTCAGGCTAGGGGGTTAACAAGACAATTAAATTGGATGTTCTATTCTAAGGTTGGAAGAAACTTGGTTCTTCCATTTGTTGTTTGACAACTATTCAGATATGTCTATCTACTCTGTCTATGGGAACATGTTACTTGAATTATTAGTTGTTAGAATGTATCTTATTAAATCTGGATGAATCGTTATGTTTATTAAATTATGGTGCAATGGGATGAATTTTAGGATAAAACCCTTACAGTTTATTTATAGGTGTTGAATAATTTTTTTTTGTATCTTGGTTGGAAATGAAATTTAACTATGAGAATATATTAGGAGATACATCTGTGTTAAACAACATATCCTTTCATTTCTATTTTGAAATTCCTATCACAATATGAAGCATATCCATCTAAGATATTCAGTTTTGTAAGTAAACTTTAGACTGTGCAGGGACTAAAGGAAATTTTAAAGGTAAACCTAGAACTAATATATATATATATATAGGTACATACATATCTTTGTAGGTTATATAATCAAGACCATAATAAATAATGGAAATACCAGACCACGCAAGTGCCAAACGAGATTTGATGAATCACCCACACACACACACACACACACACACACACACACACACACACATATAGAATTGTTGTACATGACGTTTCATAACTTTGCCTACAGTTAAATAATTATACATACGAATTCCAATATTTGACACAAGAGATTTTGAACAGACTTTTCATTATTTAAAACTATGCAACCATTAATGTATATTCTAGTTATTCCCTTGTAAACCCCAAGAGGTTCTCTATGATGAATTTATACACAGTCATAATACATATACTAATTAAAACAAATCAAAGTATTTGAATGGAATAAAGACAACGATACTTTTTTTTAACAACAAATTTTAGAAGATCTGTATATCTACATTCTCGAATCCAAATAGTCATAAACAAAACAACCAGAGCGATAACCAAGATTGTCAGGACCTAGATATGAAAACCTTCAACTCCAAGCTTTAAATTGAAACTTGAGTATCTTCCGTGAGTAGGGTGTGGTCCTGATCCATCGCGACGACCATGTAAGCCCTGCAAGAAAGACAAGACAAATTTATTAGTGTCGGATAGAAGTCAATCAAACTTTAGCATATAATTTAAATCATATAAGATAGCGAATATCTCATCCGACAGTTTAATACTTAGCTTGAAGTTATCACAGGTAGGCTCCCAGACGTAGTCACGATCCATTCAACACCCAGAAGAGGGAGGAGTGAACTTGAATAGTTTGATGGGTACCCTTGCAGTACAAACAGGGTCCCATCATTAGATGAAATAACCAGTATAGAAAGGAAAGTATATTAACTGTTTTCATAACTGTAAGATAGGTCAAACTTTTTCAAGTAGTTTAATCAACATCATATAGCATATGTTTACCACAAAGAGTCACCAGTCGAGTCACAGAGAGTACACCAAAGTATGATGATCGTACGCACAAATTCATGCAAAAATCTTGATAAAGGAACTTTAAATCAATACGGAATTCTTCATGAAGGAATTTAAATCAATAAAGAAACATTTATGAAGGAATTTAAATCAATAAATAAATCTTCGTGAAGGGATTTAGATCAGTACAGAACGCTTAAGTTTCTTTCCTTTATAAGTAAAAAAGTTGTGACAAGCAGTTTAGAGATTTCAGCTGATAAGACTTATAGCACAGAACACTTAGACCCAAGGCATTTTGCCCGTCTCTGACTACAGAATAAGTTAGGGGATGTTAAATCATTGTTCCTCTTCACATTACAAGTTGTTTATAGGATTACAGAGTTCCATTAAGTTATACCTAATAGTAAGTAAGTAAAACCTAAGCTAAACATCCTTAAAGGCCACAAGAAGTATCATTAGTCAGAACGGATGGACGGTATCGATCATTGACCTTTATATCATAAATCTCCTCAGCTTTTGACATAAACCATAGATTAAGGAAGTCACAGGCCAGGTGCCGAAAACGATTGTCCTTGAAAAAATGAAGGAACGTTGAGATGCATGGTGGGTGACCCTTGTCATTATTGTCACACTTTGTTAGGGAAAAGGAGTCATGGCAGACATCGAAGGGCGTAATCAGGGAATCAAGATAATTTCGAAAGGATTCAAATAGAGGGGTAAATCCCATACAGTATTTACACTTGTTAATTTAATAAACTCAAAGAGAAAAAAAAATGAATTCAACATCCAAAGCAATCCTACGAAGTAAGTAGATAACCCACAAAGGAAATAGTGAGTCATACTAAAGCAATGCAGTCTCGGGGAATCACAGGTAGAAATTATGCATTATTACTAAAGGGTGTAACCACCTACGACAAAGGACGAATAAAACCAAAACGTAGTATATTTCAATAAATATATCTTGGTCAAAACTACAGAACCGACATCCTCGCGACCTTGACCCTTTTGGTCCAGAAATCTGTCTACAGTTTTTCATAAGAGTAATATCTCTCATATATTAAGAGCGTAACATAGGTTAAGGGAGAAATCACGGAGGAGTCCTACTTAGTATCAATGGTTAAAGAAACACAAAAAAAAACCCTACCACTGAATGTTAATAAACATCACGTTCAGGAAATCTGAAGGTCAACCAGATACATTACTAATATAGAGAGTCGATTAACAAGTGTCGAAGGACGCTTACCTTGCAAGGGTTTCGACCAGGGTTCTACAAACGTTCCATTTCACCATTTCAAGCTCCAGTTAATGAATGTTGGCCTTGATATCAATCCGAGTAGTAACAGAGGTAGAATCTTAGTGGTTTGCATACACGTAGGGACATAAATGAATGAAAAAAATGATAGTGGACCCTCCAGTGAGCCTAGTAATGGTGATGGGTAGAAAACTGTGACGAGGCCATGTGATCCATGTGAGATGGCGAGAGCACAACAGGCACAAAGGCTGAGCACTAGCCTAAGGAGAATGACATAGGATACTTATTAAATTTCGCAGGTATATTCATTAAACGAGACAGTGTTACCCTACCACCTTATTTATTTCCAGAGTTATGGTGAAGGAAAAGTATAGGCCAGTTAGGGTTTAGAACACACATAAATTTTATTCTGTTTATACGATTAGCTCTTACTTATAGTTTCTTAGCCACTTGGAAAAATTTAGTTACTATGTGGTCATTCGACAGTAAATGTTACCCTTGTGATAGTTGCAACTACCCCGAGCTAATATTTGTGTAGAATACTTATAACCATAATAACAAATAATCAAGCCTGTTAAAGGGTTACATAATTACACTGTGGGTTTGTGTGAATAGGATAAGAGTCCTATAGTTTTTTTTTAATGAACACTTTGTTCTAATAGGATGAAAGAACCAAGGTGGGTATAAGCCTTAGGTACTATATTACATATTCACTCTTGTGGAAGGTAGAATTAACATTTGTCACGACAAACATGTACACTGAGTTATATGTATGAAAATTACATCCTTGTCAAGAAGAAGTAAGATTAAGATAAGGATGCCAAGGAAGTAGTGAAACCTTTCTGACATAAAGTTTATGATTGTTTGAAGGTTTTTTTNAAATGATAATTATAGTGACCCTATTTAAACAAAAAAAAAAATTGTAAATTTTGAGAAACATTATAGGGACTTACCTCATGCTTATTTGAAGTTCTTGCTTCAACAAGTGTAGCTTCTTTATTGTATCCAAGACCTGATTTATCATTTGGTGATCTTTGACTATCTAAGATCTCATTCAAGATTCTTCAGCTATTCAATAATTTGTTTGACTTATCTTCTTTCTTTCTAATATCAACAACTTCAGCTTCCAACTTATGATACGACTCTCGCTTTTAATTTATTTGATTCTTTAGTAATTCCTCTATCCTTTTGTCTTCTTCAATTTGGGTCTTGCGATGGACATTAACTTCAAGAATTTTGCCAATCTCATCATCTAGCTTCTTATTCCCTTCTATTTCATTCTTTAGTATTTTGATCTCTTTTTCTTTTCTTATAATTGAGTCTTTTTACTTTTTTCTTGTTCCTTGAGCATTTCCTTTAACTTCAATATACACCTTTGATTTTTTTTAAGAAACATTTTAGTGTTATTAGAAAGATAGCTATATTCTATGTAATAATGGTCATAGTTGTATTCAAATAGAACCCATTCTACTTTCCTTTTAAGCTCTGATATTTCTTCTTCTACTTCTTCAATGGGATAACTATCATCTAATTCTACACAAGTTGTTTCTATATTTTCTTCTTCACTTGTAGAGAAATATTCAACATCATCACTTTTTGAAATATTGCAATCAGGGGATTTTGGAGATTCTTTACCTTCATTGATCTTGATGGAATTGTCTTCAAGTTCTTCCTTTTTTCTTTGGTATTTCTTCTC